>JAOBBB020393149.1:0-17644 GCA_025331005.2 Zoanthus gigantus
CACCCATCTACTAACCTTTGCACCCATCCTGTTATCCATCCTGTTATCCGTCCTTCCACCCACCTTTCCATCCATTCATCCACATTCCACTTACCTTTCTTTCCACCCACTTGTTTATCCACCTACCTTTCCATTCACCCACCGTCTTTCCACCAACCTTTCCATCCATCCTTCCACCCACCTGTCCCTCCACCCACTCATCCACCAACATTTCCATCCGTTAATCCACACTTACGTTCTAATTCACTTCGTTCAAACGAACATGAATTATTTTCTCTCTATACTCAAACATAGTCATCAATAACAACCCTAAATTGATGGTTTGGTTGCTCAGGCAATCAATGAGATTTGGCGTCTTTTCTTTTCTGCTGCATTCTTAGTTTTTCTAATTTTCTTTTCATCTTCGGAATCAGAGGCTAGGTCGTCCGATTCGTATTCCTGAACTACTTGATAATTGTCCTTCATTCAATGCTAGGAACATCAAAAGCCAGGGGAAACACGATCAACACGAACGCAGGCGGTTTATTTGTAGTAAGATGTCAAGAATGTGCCGATTTGTTTCACAACAGACTCAATGTGGCTACTCTGTCTTGCTTCAATTCTGCACGTTCGAATAAGAAGCAACATTTCTCTCTCGTTTATTTGCAGCGCTTTTGGTCTTTTGTTTTGAGAGTCTATTTGATTTCATAGGAATGAAGCCCGTTTGGCTTATACCTCGTTTAGAGGACAGAATTTCTTTCTAAACCCATCAAAAAGAAGCAGACAATTTTACATAAACTAACTCTTGTTTTATTCCACTGATGTTCTCCTTAAACAAAGTAATAGCGGTTTATTTGCTAACTTAACAGTACCTCCATTAAACAGGGCCCGCGGAGCTATAGGGCTGGGTAGGCTATAACCGCACCAATAATTTTTCCGAGAATTTTTATTTTGTTTTTCAACTTATTAAAGGGTTTTGTGGGAAATGAAAAGTTTCATAACGTTTGCTTGCATTTATAGGAATAAACACATTTCTGGCCATCTTAGAAGCTTGAAATTTTCTGGGGAGCATTCCGGACCTCCCAAGAAAGCTCGTGCCTGGCTCACAGCTTAGCCCTACCTATCCGAAATATGCTCCGCGGTCCCTGTTACAATACTCTAATTCAGATAAAATTGACCGCGACATGGAAGCGAGGCTTAATAGCCCTAGAATCCAAGATGACAGAAGAGTTGGCTTGAAACCCGGGGACTTGCGAGTCAGATTGTACTGAAACCAGAGGATATTCCATGATCTTCATTCACTGATAAAGAGGTAGGAAAATAAAACCTCGATCAGTTAAAATTCTGGTTAAAATGCCGCAGAATTAGGCAAACTGGAAACAAGAACGAGCTCCTTGAAAGGTAAGCAAACAGGCATCAGCTGTGACACACTTGCATTCGAGTCAGCTCAGTTTAAACCATAGATTATTTTCTTTTTCCTAGGGTTCGAAATATTAATAATATGCCAGAAATCAGGGACAGAGTGTATGATCCATATGTCATATCATCAAGCTTCCATAATACAGCCATTACATGGCAACAACAGCCAATCTTACCTGACGGACAAGTGGTATCACACTGAGCAAATGCTATTTTGGGCTTTTTCCTTGTGTTCAAAGTCATCTTAACCTTGTACCTAATAGACTTGCTGTAAGATGCCCAGCACAAAGCCCGCAAATAAATCATCTCAGAATCAGCAGTCTTGCTGACTTCCAAGTCATGTACAAAGTTTATCAATCGAAGCCCTTTGAAGCTCGAAAGTTCAGTGACTGCATCGTCATCTGCAGATTTTGCAGACAATTTTCCACAATTTTTCAGGTGATCTAAAGCGTCAGTTGGCACAAAGTTTGGTAGTACTGAGAAATCCTTGTTAAACACCGAGTCATCAGAGGGCCGTTGAAACGCTGGCTTCAGGCTGTTCATGTCGCAGTTTTGCTATTTTTGCCTTGATATAAGCCTTGCTGGGGTCTGGATCATACACTCTGTCCCTCTGATTTCTGGCATATTATTAATATTTCGAACCCTAAGTAAAAGAAAATAATCTCTGGTTTAAATTGAGCTGACTCGAATGCACGTGTGTCACAGCTGATTGTGTTTGTTTATCTTTCAAGGAGCTCGTTCTCGTTTCCTGTTTGCCTAATTCTGCGGCATTTCAAACAGAATTTTAATTGATTTAGCTTTTGTTTTCCTATCTTTTTATCAGTGAATGAAGATCCTGGAATATCCTTTGGTTTTAGTACAATTTCTGACTCGTAAGTCCCCGGGTTGCACGCCAACTCTTCTATCATCTTGAATTCTAGGGCTATTAAGCCTCGTTTCCATGTTGCGGTCAATTTTATCTGAATCGGAGTATTCAGTAAAATGCTCTACTGTTCGTCAGTTTGGTCGAATAGCTCTTCCAAGGTCAAAAACTTCAACTTATTCAGAACTTTGCCTGCAAAATCATCACCGGGCCCGGAAATACGATCACGTGACACGACTACTTAAGGAGCTCAAATGCTTCCGATCAGTGAAATGCTTAAAGTTAGAGATGCTGAGATGCTATCATGGTTTCCAAATGCGTTAACAACTTAGCACCTGAGTATCTTTGTAACAGTAAGTGTAAAAAACGGTCTTCTGTTCACAATCGTACAACCCGAAACAATAACAAACTTCAAATCCTACTGTTTAAATCATCTATCCACCAGAGAACCTTTTCTTACAGAGCAGTGTCCTTATGGAATGAATTAGGTGAGGACCTGAAAAGACTCACCACTGTAAAATCCTTCAAATATTTGCTAAAAACTAGTCTACTGTAAATAGTTAGTTACCAATTTTTTAAAATTTTAGTTGTAAACTTTAAACTATAATTTTAGAATCTGTAAATTAGTTTTGAAAAGCCCCTAGGGGAAAGCTAATAAAAATTATTATTATTATTATTATTATTATTATTATTATTAATGTTTCAAATATATATGTGAGCCGTTTGGGGGAATAATCTAGGACCCTCAATATTCTGAATCCAGTATTTACTTATTCAAATGACATTCAAAATCCCCATTGAGGGAGTTGTCATAAAGGATTTGTAGTTTGTAATGAATTTTGTTTCACCATACAGGTGTAGTGTGCCAGGACGCAACTTGTCAGACTGCTTCTGGCAGTATTCTGGGACTGGTGTGGAGTATGAACTCTTGGCTGGTCCTATGTTCATGGTTGTCTTTGGTGTAACTGGAGTTCTCATTAGTTTGGCCTCGGACTCTCTACCTAATCTGAGAAGAAAAATCATGCTTATCGTTTGCATTCTAATGTGGAGTGCAATGGTGGGCTTGTCTGGTTTCACTAAAACATACTGGCAACTGGCCCTAACAAGATTTGGACTGGGAATATTGTAAGATAATGACGATTCTTCTATTGTATTTAAAAATACTATGAAGTCCTTGAAGGGTGTTCTGGAAATTAAGTCTGTATTATATTTGTGTCTCATAACACACTTTTTTGACCGTAAAAGATGTTTCTGAATGACTTTCCTTCTTTGATTCATTTTATCAGAAATTTTAAGGTTGATAAATAGGTCGAAAGGCAGGTAAATAGGTAAAAAATATAGATAAATAGGTGGAAAGGTAAATAAATAGGTATAAAAAGATAAATAGGTCGAAAGGTTGATAAATAGATTAAAAGGTAGATAAATAGGTAGAAAGGCATATCAATAGGTACATTTGTGGATAAGTAGATAGAAAGGTGGATAAATGAGAAAGATAGACGGAAAAATTGGTAGACAGTTAGATAAATTAAAAGATGTAGATGAAAGACATTTTGAGTACATCAACTTGGGTTGTGCAATTTAAGTATTGATATTGAGTACCTCGCTACATTGCTTTTATCTTGATTTTTTTAAATGTTTTATTAACAGTGAGGGAGGTTGTACTCCATTCTCGACGAGTCTTATATCGGATATCTTTAGTCCGGTAAGTACAATTGCGCTACTCTTTGTTAAAAGTATATCAAATTCTTGAGACAAAGTTATTAAATGTAACTAGACGTTTTGAAGGTTCCTGCAGAAACGGTCCTAATGTCGTGTACACAAACCTAGAGGTCACAAACCTAAAGGTCACAATCCTTTATTGGTGTTATTCTTCAAGAACCTGACCCCCTAAATAAGCCTCTTTCGTCCGCAAACCCCAACCTACCACAAACTCACTTGTTATTCGCTCCCTGGTGATTCCTTAGATGGGCGCAAGCTCGGAAATTAAAAAAAAAATAGACAAATGTCTATCAATTTTAACTTAGACATTTTAACTAACAATAGCTTTTGGCCTCATTTGAATTTGTAACTTTTACCCTTTTCGCAAGTTTTATCATAACAGCACAATAATATGACTATAAGAGACTTGCATTCCAGCTAAGGTGCAATACTTTCGTTGAGTTCTTTTTAAAATATGTACTGACTGATAACTACATCGATATTTCAAAAGAAACAATTGTAGAAAACATTTTTTTGATGTTGGCACCTAAATTGTATGTATGTACTATACAGCTAACCAAAATTGTTCTAACAACAAATTAAGAAAAGATGTACCTTGACATAAACTCCAGTATCAGGCCTTTCTTTTAGTTCCAGTCTTTTCTTCTGGTCTTTTGCTAACAAGTCACGAATTTCTTCCTTTGATCATAACAAAAGGTTTTATCAGGTTGTATGTTAACACTAAGCAACATGAATATAAGATAAATGTTAAAAAAGCTTTGCTAAAATTTCATTTTGGTAACTTCCACTTTCTTGCAGTAGTTTGAATTGGTATTGGAGAATTATGAATGACGTAATGTGTGATGAACTCTACCGCTGCTCTCATTTTAGAAAATGTATAAAATTTACCTGTGTAACACTAACAGATGTACAGTACCCATCTTAAGGCATGCACAATAGGGCTCAAGATCATGATATAAATGCTATTATTTTATCATGGAAATAAATCTCAGTGCGGAAATGAACGAGGTTGAATGATAGAAAGAAAAACAACATGCACTCAAATGGTGTATATACCGCAGCTCCTAAATATTTTCATTTGTGCCCAAACTGATATTGCTTTTAACTTATAGATTACACAGTTGTACCTTATTTAGTTTTAAAAGTGTGAAACAAATTTGTTTTTTTTTAAACATTAATATTTATTTTGGACTTTGGGGATTAGCTGCAATACAATGCTACTGCAATGTCCACATTAACTGTGCTCAAAGTACAATCTTAGAAGACTTAGTGTGATTGGTTGTAAAAAGTAAACAAATTGTTGGGTTCCCGGTGGGATTCGCATTCCTCTCTAATATAGTTGAGACAGGAGCCATAACAATTGCCATGCACAGACTAATTAATCTTTATTGAACATTTTTTGTTCAAAGTGACCAAATACTACCAAGGCACTAATGGACAGTCAATTATCCCAATCCAAAAATGCCAAAATTTGCATCAAATTTTTGATATTGTACATGTTACTGTAGGAGATGTTATCGGACCTGAAACAATCTAAACAGTAGAAGCTCGAGTTCTTTCATAAGCAATAACAAAAAGCCAAGTCATAACTGCTTACAGCTCCCTAACCTGGTAAATCTCTAAATATGATGCTCGAACTAAGTACTGCTGATTCTGTGTGCGAGCTATATGGGTGAATATGTGGTCAAATGAGTTGGGAATGACTCCACGAAGCTCAGGGTTTGCCCTTACACCTGAAATGAAACAGAATTTAATTTAGAATTAATGTTTATGGACTACAAAAAGTATTATATATTACACATAACATCTACTTCTTAAGGCCTGTGATACTACAGCAATGGTGCTATCTTAAACAATTTACTTACAATTTTATCCAATTAATGTTCGATAAATAAAATAATTACTAGATAACACACAGCTCAAATACTGCACCTGCACAATCTGAAATACAGTGTATATACAATGCAAGAATATTCTATAAATATTTAAAAATACCTTACAAAATATACAACATTGATTTTAAAATGTCTATGATCTGATCTATAGAATTTTGTGAATTTCGATGCATGTTTAGAGGAGACCAGCTGTTTATTCTAAAGTTTGGAAATCGAAAAGATAAGAAGAAAGGTTCTGAAAAACTTGATATTCATATAATCTATACTGCTCTATAACTACAGTTCTAAAAGGTAATAATTCTGTAAAAATGAAATTAATTTTAATGGTTTTATTCAGCCTGGTCTGTTACCATGGAAACAGATTTTTAATTTAAAATACCCTAAGCAGAGTATTTATTTGTAAAAACATTTTTATTGAGCTGTGGATAATAGCAAATAACTTTGTGCAGTTCTTGGAGGTCCTTTAAATATTTAATAGAAAAATTATGTCAAAACTACGATCTGTCACTTTTTGTACACCTGCCAAAAAGTTATAATTGTGATATTATATTATCAATTCTGTAAATAACCAGTATTAGGGTAGCGCCCAAGAGACCACAAGAAAACTGCAAAACCTTGCTGTTTGTATTTGTAATCACTTGGTGCGTTCCTCGTGAAATGTCTGGAAACTCATTAATATTACTGATTGGTTTTGAAAATACACAGCCTGATTTAACAACAACAACAACAACAATTACAACAACAACAACATCTTTATATGTACTCCATACTCTACCATTTTATAATTAAGTATATTTGGTTTTAAAACCTGTGTTGAGTACATGTTACATGATAAAAACCAGTGACGGTTATCAAGTCATGTACCCTTCAATAGTATAATTGTACATATATTAGCGCGATATATTAAGCAAAATGAATGTGAGAGTGTGTGCAATGATAGGTAAGAACCAAAGGTAAGAAGAAGTAAATAAATAAATAAATAACTGAAGAGAAAATACGTGAAGCTAGGCACAAGGTTAACAAAATGTAATACTTCTTTCAGGACAGAGATTATAGAAAGGTCTTGTCAATAGTTGACTGTATAACTGAACTTTAGTTTCTTTTTAAACGAACTTCTGCTAAGATGTTTTAAATTATCGGGATTTAATTCCAGACTAAGGCCCCTTGAAACTTTAAGCTAAATTTTCCATAGTTAGTTCTAATTTATTTTAGGTAAGGCGTATGACGAGTTTGAAGCCAGTCGGGCATTATAGTGGTGAATGTTTGAGATAGATGTGAAATATTGTTTGAAAACAGATGGTAATTTATTGCTGTGATAGTCAAATACAAATACTGCATTATAAAATTGAACGAGATCAACAAATTTGAGTATAGCAAGTTTTTAAAATAAAGGGTTTGAATAATCATTGATTCCAGAGAACGTTATTACTCTGATTGCTCTTTTCTGAAAAGTGATGAGTTTCTATAAATTAGTTATGTATGTGTTTCCCCATGCTAGAACTCCATAAGTCAAGAAAGGATAAATAAGAGAATAGTACAGTTGGACAAGAATAGAAGTATTGACATAGTGTCTAATCTTAGTCGGAATTCCAATACCTCTGGAAATTTTTGCAAGGGTCTTTTTTACGTGTTCTTTCCAGTTTAGATGTCTATCAATTGAGATTCCAAGATAACTAACATTGTTATTGAGACAAACTTTAAAGTTATAGCTAAACTTTTTCTGTGGTGGGCGAAAGAGAACAAAATTGGATTTGTCAAGATTTAAAGTTAACTTATTATATTTGAGCCAGTTGTTGTCTTTAGATAATTCTTCGTTTATCGTAATCTCTAGGTTTTTTAGCTTTTTATTTGCAAGAAAGAGGTTAGTATCATCAGCAAATAAATGAAAGTCAAGTTTCGTAGATTAGTTGCCTATGTCATTAATGTATATATAAGAAAAAGCAGGGGCCCAAGCACTGACCCCTGGGGGACACCACAGTTGATAATTGATTGATTTGATGATTGGAGCTTTGATTACCAATCGAGATAAACCAATCATTGGCTAGTCCTCTTACTCCAATATTTTTTAGTTTATCAAAATATTGTGGTTAACTGTGTCAAACGCTTTGGATAAGTCAAGAAATATTCGGCAAGAAAACAAGCCATTTTCAATTGCGTTTTGAATCTCATTTACAACTGATAGAATTGCATGAATTGTTGAGTGTTTCGTACGGATACCGAATTGGTTGCTCTTCAAAATGCTATACTTTTCAAGAAATTTTAGAAATTGCTTGTACATAACTGTTTCTAATATTTTGCTAAAAATGGACAATAATGAGATTGGACGATAGTCCGATCTAAAACACTCGGTCTAAAACATTCTTCTTGCACCAGTAGTAATTAACTCTGCCATGGCCGGTCCCAATTAATAAGCCTGGATAATGAAGAGAGAGGGTTGTGCACTGGTCACATTAAACCAAAATCACTACAGAAACCAATATGTGACCTTCTATTGGAAAAGGAACATTAACGACATTCTGTAAAACGGATTTTACAAATGACTATCACACGAGTTACGAACAGGTGAGCAAGACTCAAGACTACTCATTCACACGAGTGGGTCCGTTTTCAAATAGATATCTGAACAGACATAACTATAGAATGCTGCTGAAAAAAAGTAGCAAAATAGTTACTGTTCATCAGCAGGATACCTAAATTGCATGCAATTCTACAATTGGTTTCGGCTCCATTAAATCCTGAGCAAAGCTATGACTGAGCAAGTCGTTCGCACTTGAGAGGGTCTGTTTTTTAAACAACAGGGCAAGTCATTCGGACAAGAGGGTCTGTTTTTAAATGCCTAAGCAAGTCGTTCGAACTAGTGGGAACGACTTGTAATGAAAAGTTTAGCCCGGAAATTAGACATTATTATATTTTTGTTTACACTTTTTTCAAGTAGTAACTTTTGAACACATAACTCTCGGCATGTTTAGTTTTTGCTGATTAACTAGCAATTTCATAGTTAACTATCAGAAGAATTTGCTGTTGCGATTTTGTTTTTTGCCGGCTTTGTTTTAAGGTGAAAATGGAAAATAGGGTTAAGTAAAGGACCAGTAGCAATTGAGATTTTCAACAATGAGCAATCTTGAACCTTTGTACATTGTCAGTAGGACTGTTTAAAGGGCAACTTTTACTGCACTAAACATTTTTTTTACAACAAACCATTGCTTTACCTTCCATTGTAAAAGTTTTTCCTGTGCCAGTCTGTCCATATGCAAATATTGTACCTGTGAGTGTTTTAAAATATTTTATATTATAAATTACTAATAATCAAATAAATTTATTATCACAAACAATATGTCTGTTGTAACAGCTATTAATAGTAATTAAATTAAATAAAAAATCACTATTTAATTCGCTTATTACTGACAAATTGATTTTAAATTATCAAATTTATAATATTAATAAAAATTATTAATATGTTATTTAATATAATAATATGGTGTTAAACTTAATTAAATATGCTAAATTTATTATGTTAAGAAACCATTAACAGTTCAATCTCTTTAGGTTCAAGGCACAGGCATAATAGAAATAATTTATTGTAATTCTGCATGATTTAAAATTGTAATATCCTAACATAATTATTATTTTCTTAACCTGATATTATTGTACAAATCCTGTAACTACAAGGTGTATCCAGCATTCTAGCTACAGTAGCTCAGGGAATGGAAAAGATGTCCTACTTTGCAAATAAATAATTTTCCTACGGCATTACATAATAGGTTCATAATAGTTCTCTGAATATTCAACTTCTTTATTACTCGTGGTACCACGAGTCAACGTTTGGGTTCGATTTCTTTTTCTTTTTTCTTTTTTCTTCATGTCGCGATTAGCGATTCGGTCCAGTAACTGCCATATTTGGGATTTGTCCCCGGTCCCACGCGTACCACGAGTAAAGGCTTAATGAGCCTCTTGTTTACAATATATTTACATGAACCAAGTATGGTTGATTCCATGCCCGCTTTCCACTTCCTTAAGATTCCAGTTAGCTCCTCCAGACTTTCAGCAACAAGTACTAACTAAAGTCATCTGCATAGAGTAATTCCCACGGACAACCAGTTCAAAATTCCATTAACAATGCCTCAAGTACCAGGACTCAGTACTGAGCCCTGATGAACATCAACATTCACCTCAAGCTCATCACTAAATCCACGATTTACTTGTACACAAGATCGCACATTATGGTAAATAGATTGCACTACCTTACAAGCCCTTCCTCAACACCTAACTTACACATTGCCTACCATACAACTTCTTGAGGGACCCTATCAAAAACCTTCTTAAAGTCAGCAAATACAAAACACAGTATCTTTCTCTTTGCCATAAACTTCTCCTGCAGTTGCCTCACTATAAAAAAAAATTAATAGCATCAGCGGTACTACGACCCTGCATCAGCCCAAACTGCATATTGTTTATGTACTAGCTCTTTTATAAGCCTGTCCTCAATTCTTTCTACCTCTTCCATCACTTCCTCAAGTAACTTCAAACTTCTGTAATTACCATGCTTTATGGCCTCGCCTTTCCCTTCAAAAGTATTAGCAACAGAGCTGACTTGCCAATCTGAGGGAACCTTTCCACTGTGAATAACGGTATCTACAAGGCCAGTAACAATGTCAATACAGGCATCTCCACCAGCTTATATATAAAGCATTTCTAAGACCACACCTTATGGTCCTGGACCTTTAACATTCTTCATCTTATTGACAGGCTCGGTTACCATCTCTTTCTCTATCCTGGTGGCTGGACCTTGCACTTGGTCAACTTCTGGGAGACTGTCCTTGTTTCAGTCAAACTCTTCACTCAATAGTCGCTAGGAGTGAGATTTCCAGGCCTTTTTCTTAGCATTATCTGTGAAAGCTAATGAGCCATTATCATCCCAAACACAATTTTCTCTACAACATCCTGATTAGTTTTTATCATCTGCTTAGCTACCTTAAACTATATCAATTTCTGCTCATCATCCCATCTCAAAATTTTAGCAAATTTCTGCTGTTCAGCTGGTTTCTTGGCAGCATATACCTCTGCCTTAGCCCGAGGTTTCGCAGCTAGGTATAAATTCTTGCAAACTCCAGACTTCCATTCCTTCCAGAGCCTTATCTTTTTCCAGCCTTATCATTCCACCACCATACAGGTCTCCCTACATCTAGGAGGATCCTTTGTCCATACACAGGTTTGATCAGAAGCATCCAGCAGGCATTTCTTCAAACAAAACTATTTGTCCTCAGTACTACCACCTACTTCTTTGTGCAACAAAGGAGTGCCTAACCTTCTCCTCCTTTAACTTCCATACCTTGCATCTAGGAGCGTAAGGTCTCTTATCAATTTCTATAATTGTCTACAAAGTCAGATCATACACCACTAACCTATGCTGAAGAGAGCATTCCTTTCCAGTAATGACCTTTACATCCTTAACAAATTTCATCATAGTCGCTCTGCCTTGCAAGCTGCCAGACTTGTAGGTCACCAGTCTGCTAGGTCTCTTACTGAACATGGTGTTACCTACCACCATGTTGGTTGCATCACAAAACTCACGTATTTGTTCACCATCAGCCTTTGTCTCCCCAAAGCCATATCCCCCAAGCACACCTTCGTAACCAGAGGTACTTCTTCCTACATGTCCATTCTGGTCCCCAGCTAGAACAACGGTTTCCTTCTAATCAAACTTAGAAACAGTGACCAAAAATTTGTCAGAGAGCTTATCAATTTTTTAGTGTTCTCATCTAGCTGAGGTGCATACACACAGACAACTGATACTACAGTTGAACCAACCAGTACGTTAATTACTATGATCCTGTCATTTACTTGGTTTACATCAACTACTTGTTCAACCCACTTCTTCTTCAAAAGAATGCCTACTCCACTAGTGTCATCAGGCTTTCCTACCCAAAAGAACTTATACATTCTGTCCTTACCATTAATCATTCTTGCTGAGACCTCTCTCCACCTAAAATTCTGAATGCAGCAAAGGTCTACAGAGGCTCTCCTAGAGAGCATTTCCACCACCTCCCTGGATTTACCACAGATTGTCCCAACGTTATGAGTACCAACCCTTAATTTGATCAAAATTGATCACATGATTTCAGTATCTCTATCACTAACCGAAAAGACCGTGCAGTTATGACGTTAACCTTTCCCTCTTGATTTAACCATGGCCGAGTCTTCAATAAATTCAAACCACTGACTATATAAACCAAAATGATTTTTATTGAGCTTTTACTCCAGCAAACTCCTGCTAAAACGAGTTGTGTAACCGTCACTAGTCCCTCAGTAAGTAATTGCAATCTGAGACGTGTTCTCGATCCGACTTGTCATTTATCAGAGTATACACTCAAGATATTTAATTTGGCAGGCTATTTGGCACATATCTAGGAATTTTTCCATCTTTTGACAAGTTTGAAGTTTGGCTTTCTTGTGAAGCAGTTTGCGACAATTTTGATCCGTTTTTCTGTTTGATTTTTTAAAATGGAATTCAACCCTTTGCCAGATGTACTGAATACTGGATTTACAAAATAAACAATGTTGAAATTGGTTTGTTTTATGGCGGCGAACATTTGGGAACGAAAATATGCAGATTCCTGACTTTTTTTGACAAGATCACTTTAACAAGGTGATTTTTGTTCGGTACTTAATCTGGAATGGCGACGTGTATAAACTTTCAAATACTGGTTGCGTTCTTCTGTTATCTTAAAACATTGAACTTACTTCCCAAAGGACATGCTGATATATTCTAAAACAAAGTATTGCTGCATTTCTTTTACGATTTAACTTCAACTTTTGACAAATTTCAGTGAATGCTTCGCTACTTGCTGGCTTCTTCTTTGTGTTAAGTTTTAAAAACTTGTTCTATTTTTATCTTTTTTCATCATGTACAGCTTTTTGTGATTCATATTTTATGCTATTTGAACTTAAAATTCCATTTGAAAATATGTACTTATTTAATTTAAAGATTTTTGTTTGTTCAAACTCTTGCTTCAATTTCATTAAGTAATGTAAGGCATGCCTTGCAATGCCGTGAGTTCATATTGCATATTAAAAGGGTTAGCTACTTTCAATTCGTAGTTTCTTTACAAATGCACCCACTTGCTGGTGATATAATGAACTTGAAATTGTTCTTAATGCACTCTGCTTTGCTTCGCTTCACATCGTGCATTATTCAAATTTCTCATTCCTTATATTGCCAGTGTGTGGGTGTATTTGTAAACAAACCACTCAAATCCAGTAATTAACTAAACCTTAATTAACTTGTGTTATAAAAGAGCCATTGTTAACTTATGTTAACAAAGGGCCATTAATTTCAAGAGTACAATAACTTGTGTTAAGCGAGCAAAAGTTTCTTTAGCAAATTTTGCGCCACATATATAAGTCAATGTAAATTTAAAACAGTTTCCTTCGGCAAAGTTTTCTTTGGCAAGTTATTTTGGTAATTTAAGCAGTTCTACTTCAGCAAGGAGTTTTCTTTGACAAATTTTATTTGGTATTGGAGTGCACTACTACATTCTTTGTCACATCATTTACTGCTTACAATATTCCAAAGTTTCTGTGTACAGTTATTTTATATGCTTTTGACATTGCAAAAACCGAAAAAATATATATACAGGTTAATCAACCTTGGCTACTCCACTAAGAACATACCAAACGCTCACTTTCGCGTTTGGTATATTTAATCAGTCACCTGACGAGTACAGCGTTAGCTGCACGAAACAGCGTTGTAACGACAAGCAATGTTGACTTAAACATTTTTTATTGTATATAGGTTAATCTTTATGTTGATGCAACTTGTAAGATCCAGATATTGTAAATTTTTTGTTCAGGTAAACCCAGGATAGAAAACTTTTTTTTCGCTCAATTATATACAATGAAGAAGACACAAAAATATTATTAATACTGATTACAACTTAAGAACTGACCATTATATCCTTGAAGAACAGACTCTACAAGAGGTTCAAATGTTTCATCATACAACTCTCTTTGTTTTGAACTAAAAATAAGAAAAAATTAATATGTTGAAAGGTTTAGAGCCTTCGCTTTATAACAGTCAAGTAGGCACAGTACTGTGTCTGACCATGGCAGTGTACGTACAATATACATTTAAATAAAATTTCTATTTGATTGCTTGATCTGATCTAAGATAAAACTGTAGTGTCCTTAGAAGTTTGTATACTATTATAAAATAAAATTTATTGTCATTGTAATTATTATTATAACTAAATAATATCATATCAATCCAATTTTGATCTAGGTTTATCCCCGTAGACGGAGGTGGCCAGATTTACCCATCTCTAACAGCAACTCCCTTTTTCTATCTCCCTCGATTCATGGCATCCCCCTCCTCCAAACCAACACTCTTGCTCTCCTTCTCCACTTGCGCCTTCCACGTCTTCTTTGGTCCTCCTTGCTTCCTCTTGCCCTTCACTTCCAACTCCAATGCTTTTCTCAAAACATGCCCATCATCCCTCCTCAACACATGCCCGTACCATTTCATTCCATTCACCTTTGCCATCTGAACCACTGTTTCCTCCAATGATCTCCATTAGGTCCTCTGTCCTCTTTTTCTCCATCAGTTTTGCACCACACATTGCTTTCACCATTGCTCTCTCGTTCCCTCTCAAAATTGATATCTCATTGTCCCTCAAACACCATGTCTCACTCCCATATAACATCGCCAATCTTACACAACTCTCATCTTAAGCGAGAACCTTTTTGAGTTCAGCAACTCTCCGCATTCCTTGACCTTCACCCGCCCAATTCTTGCTGTTGCTATCACAGCTGCCTCACAACCACTACTTCCATTCACCCTATCCCCAAATAACAGAAACCTTTCACTGTTTCCACCTCTTCACACAACTTCTACACCAGTTCCACCAATCCATCAACTTGCTTCTTGCATCTTCCACACACAAAATCTCTTCCCAACCTCGGGGTCACCCTCTTTACTTTCGCGCATTTTCCTCGGATCCATTTCCTGCACACAGCACTGAATTTGCCATTACTCATTTCCCACAAATACCACATGGATCTACCTTACTTACAGACACTTCATCTTCTGCCCCACTCACTACCACTTTTGTCTTCCCGAGCTTCACCTTCAGATCCTTGCTCTCGAATGCCTTCTTCCATTTCCAGAATTTCTCCCTCAGTCCCTCCATTGTTTCACTCGTCAGAACCAAGTCATCCACATACAACATCTCATTCATCAAACCATTTCTAACAATCTCAGTAACCACGTCAACCACGGATCCCTGGTGCACACCAACTTTCATCTCAAACTCATTGGACAACTCTAGTCCAATTTTGATTCTGGTCTTTGCACCTTCATACAAACTCGTCA
This sequence comes from Zoanthus gigantus, assembly GCA_025331005.2. Classification (NCBI taxonomy): domain Eukaryota; kingdom Metazoa; phylum Cnidaria; class Anthozoa; order Zoantharia; family Zoanthidae; genus Zoanthus; species Zoanthus gigantus. The sequence continues at coordinate 15,242 of JAOBBB020393149.1, forward strand.
CTGCTCTCAACATTACCTTTGGTATACCTCTCTTCCTCATTGCACACTCCAATACCTTCATTGGGGCCCTGTCAAATGCCTTCTCCAGGTCTCTATCGTTTCTTTGCCTGGCATAAGACCAAATGGCATCTCGCCCACTTTCACCATATGCCACAATCTTTTCTCTACCACCTTTTTTACTATCTTCATTGCATGCTCTAGCAACTTCACTCCGCTATACGCCCTGCAAATCATTGCATTCCCTTTCCCCTTGAAAATTGGTACCACAACTCTCAGCGTCCAATCGTCTGGCATTCTTTTCCCATCCAACATACCCTGACACAGCTCCACCATCACACTAATACCAATCTCCCCACTTGCTGCTATCATTTCAACACTTCCGAGGATCCCCCAGAGTTCCCTTATCGCCTTCACCACTTCTGCCAAACTAACCCTCTCAACTGGACCTTCTACCAATTCTGCTTTCACATTCTGATCCCACTCATCCTCCTCACTCATATTTTTTCCATGACTTCTTTCCCTCTATATTTCTCACTGAAATTCAGCCTACCATCGCTACCTCTCATGCATCTCCCTCAACATCTTTCACATCCTTTTTCATTGACTTCACCAGCTTAAACACCTTGTTTGGATGCTCACTCAGCTCTCTCAGCTCTAGCTCAGCTGCCTCCTTCAATGCTTTCGTGACTACCTTCTTTGCCAGATTCTTCATGTTCTTGTATCTGGACTTGTTCGCCTCAGTCCCACTTTTACACATCTCCTTATGCACATCCTTCTTTCTTGCTATCGCTTCCTTCACGTCTTCATTCAACCACCATGTGTCCCCTTGATCTCCCTTCCCTTTCTTCTTCCCACATACTTCATCACATGCCTTTAACACCCCTTCCTTAAAACATTGCCACAGGCCTGTTGCATCAGTGCTTACCAGCTCTCTTACTCTTCCTTCAAATCTTGCCCTTGTACCGTCTTCCTTCAGCTTCCAAACCTTCCTTCTTTTAATCGCTTCCTTTCTCACCACTTTCTTAACCTTCTTCTTAACCAGGTCCGTGACCACCAGCCTGTGCTGAAGGTCACCTGGGATGACCTTCACATCTCTCAGATACTTTCTATTTTCCTTTCCCACCAGTACAAAGTCAATCCTAGTCCGATTTTTTCCTGCGTTGTATGTCACTTTTCTCTTCTCCCCTTTTCTAAACCATGTGTTTGCCACACACAACTCTTTTTTATCACAAAATTCTAACAACATCTTTTCTTCCACATTTCTCTCCCAAATTCCATTTCCTCCATGCACACCCTCATAACCCTCAATCCGTTTACCATCCATTAAAATCACCCATACCCAATACTAGCTCACCCACGCTGTGAAGATCCCATTCACTCCTCAGATCATCATAAAAACACTCTTTCTCTGCACCCGTTCTGCCAATTTGCGGACCATACACACATATAATTCTCACCACTTCTTCCTCAAGTGCCATCACTCACATACATAGCTCCTACTTCACCAAAACTCCTACACCTCCCGTACCATCACTATTCCCAGACCTCCACAACTTATAAATTATCTCCTACCCTTCACACCCATAAACCGCGCTCCTTGTCCTCTCCACCTCACTTTTTGCAGACAACACACATCCTCCTCTTCCTCAACTCCTCACACACCTCTGTACTTCTCCCACTCATATTTCCTACATTCAAAGTCCCTACCCTCACCCCAAGCAACTCATCACGCTTCCCACCATTCTGTAAGCAGTGCTTGCGCAGCCCAGTGTCAGGGGCTGCATCTTTTTGTTTGTGGTAGGCAAGTGTGGCACCTGGCTAGTAAGCATGTTTTCTTGCTGCCATCATAAGGATTTTATTGGAGCATGATTTTTATAGCCGCATGCCCTTGCTGATGCCAGCCACAGTTATTGGCTGTGGGCTTAGCCTTTGTCTGACCAGAGAAAACCTGCAAGGCAACAGGGGGAACTATTTAACCCATAGATGGGACCCTAACAGGTGCTACCACTCGGGGTAAGAATGGACCCGGGAGCAATGGCAATTAAGGGGAGTTCCACATTCCCACAACTCCAGACCTCACAATCTGGAGCCTTTCCACCTTTTGCAGTTTAAAGTCATACCCAGGACGTAATTCTTATTATTATTATCTAATATTAATATTGTTAATAAACTCAAAAGATTACAATGAACACAATTGACTTACTTCCAATCATAAACTGAATCAAAGGTAAACATCTTTGGTACTTCCTCTTTCTTGCTTAAGTTTTTAATCTGAATTGATCCCCTCTTAACATCCATTTCAACTATCCTGCAAAGTAGCAAACAGTAATTATTATCAATAAACGCGGCCAAATAGAAAATCGGCCTCTTCAAAACACACGCTCAGCGGGCTGCAAAAGACTG
>JAOBBB020393257.1:0-17642 GCA_025331005.2 Zoanthus gigantus
AAATACCTTCAAACCAAACTTGGTTGCCTTCTTTGTGTTCTTGGGTATAGATGGTATATTTGAATAAAATATTTTTTATTACAAAGTGGGACAATGTGTTTTTACAAAGTGGGACAATGTGCCTTACAAAGTGCGACAATGTGTTATCACAGAATGCGACAAGTTTATTACAAAGTGTGACAGGTATTACAAAGTGCGACGATTATTACAAAGTTCGACAGTACAGTGTCCTAAACTTACCCAGCAGGTGTAAGCATGTGGCTATCTTCAGTAAATATTTTATAGTCTGCCAAATTTTGCACAGGTTTGGTTTCAAAAGTTTTAAAAGGCTTTTGTGCTGTATCATTTTGGCCACAATTTTTGCCAAGGATTTCTTGAGGTAAGCCACATTTTAATGTACTTTTTAATTTTGCAAAGCGTTTAGTGCTAAAGAACTGAATTCGAAGATTTTATTTAACCATAAACTAAAAACAAAAAAAAATGTTGCTGAGCTAGTTTGCGTTGAGGTTTTGTTAAAACTCCATTTTATGGTGTTAGATGTAATGTTATATCAAATTAGTTTTCGTCAATGTTTTTAGTTTTGTTGATATTGTACATACATGCGATTGGACGATTGAAATCACAAGTTTGAACGATTAATGTTCCGGGGTGTTACTAAAACGAGTAACGCAGTAATGAGAAACAAAAGGTTCTAAGGATAGTAATGTAAAGTAACGGGAGAAACAATTTTAAAAGTAATAAATGAAAAAATATTTTGCAAAATTTGGCGCGCTGAAGAAGGAGTTTTGTTGGAGACACACTTTTCCCGCCAAAAACGTCACCTGACAGTCGAACACCAAACATTGCTGGAGTAGCGGAAGGCAAGCCGAAGTCATTTTCTCAAACAATTTTACCATTATCGCAGTCTCATTTTACCAGCAAACTGTCTTTTGGTGTCTTTTAAGGAAAGATATGGATATTACACATAGCATTCCTCTATTTTGTGAACATTAGTTTACTAACAATTGGTCTGTGACTGTGTTGCAATTTCTTTTGGCAAATATAGAGTTCAGATAGTATTAATTTAATTACCTCTAGCTCTAACACTTTGACAGTTCGTTTTCTAAAATTTAATTGAGGTTGAATTTTTCAAAGTGGATTAAAAAAACCTTTGCTGAACATAACTCACCTAGTGGGGTAGGGTCGTGCGTGTCAGCACATGAGCCGGCCAACGCGTGACAGATACCAATACTAATCTGGGTTTTTATCTCTTGCCTTAAAAAACAGAATTTTTCCGTGAGTGCCTCTCATTTGGCAAACTAACCTGCATATTCACATATCGTTACCGCGTTGCATTAAAGATTTGACCTATGGCGTCTCTTGAAACTACATTTGTGTCCTGATTTTCATTTTATAAATTTGCACGAAAACAAGTATTCACAAATATAACAGAAAAAAAAAACTGTGCTCATGAAGATAAAGATAAATATTTTCTAAAAACTAAAAAAAGTAAAAATAAAGAATGCTGCACTTGAATGTTGTATGACGTGATTTAAAATTTTGTTTCGCAGTTTTTATCACTCATCAATACATGGCAGTGTCCGGCAGCCGGCCAGGGTCTTCATATTACTAAATGGCCAACAGTTGAACGTTTTTCAATTAATTCTAGAAATATACGAGCTTGTGTTTCATCCATCTAGAGAAAATCCCACGCTATTATTTAAGTTAACTTAAACATAAAACTCTCATTGTAATAGCGCTCTCTTTATGTTGTTTCTGTTATTATTGTAGTTTGATTGTACTTTAAACGCACTTGTACTGCCGGGAAGGCAGAGACAAAAAAGTTGATAATTGATAAACTTAAATTGAATTTGAATTTGAAATGTGCCGTATATTTTTTGAAATTTAAAAATATTTTTACAGTTGTAAGCGGTAATTTTGGTCAGAGAGTGCAAAGGAAACAGACTGCCCAGAATGTTTCGGCAAAACTAATTACGAAATTAGTTATAACGTGTGATTTATTTTTCCCGTTACTCCGTTACTCCTTACTGCGTTACTCATTTTAGTAACACCCAATGTTCCGTTCTCTTGCATTCCGCTTTTCTATAATCGTGTAACTATCGTATCTTAGGTTCTCCCATTAAGAAAAAATACATCTGATTCAAAAGCGTGTGTATATTAACTACAAACACGGTTGTCGGGAGGAATTAGCTAGAATTGTTTGTAAAGTGTTTCTCAAAACCGTATTAGCAAGTATTTTCTGGTGTAATGTGAACAGGTTTTTCTCAGCGCATGTAAGTAGAAATATAACACGCTCACGAAGTTTAGCTATGGTTGATTATGGGGAGTAGAAAGAAGCTTGCATAGGTTATAGCACTCAGCCTAATATCATGTATAGTAGATACAAATGGGGTTTTCACATATGGAAGTAGTAACTCAGAATATTATCGGAAAGGTTTACTAATCTAAAGTTTTCCCAACTCCCTATCGCATCAGATGCTTCAATTTGAAAAAGAATTTTTAAAATTTAAAATATTCATCTTTCTAAAGCATAAATAACTTACCGAAGTTTTATCCATTCCTTTAGAGAGGATAGACTCGATGACCTACTTTATGCTTCCATTATTTATGGTTCACCTTCAACTTATTCACATCAACGCATCTCCGTCAAACACGCAACTTGGTAAGTTGATCTTCTAGATCTGTTGTGACCTAATTTGAGACATTGCAATCCCAGGTCCCAGTCCCCCATCACTTAATACACAGCATGACCGATCCAGCTTCTGGCTGTGTCCGCGCCGGGTGCGTTTGAATTAGTTCTACAATGCACATTATCGATGACTTTATGACTTATTTTTTAAACTTTCTGGAACTTTCAAAGTGTCTGTTTGTTTTCCACTAACAAGTTGTTCCATGTAAGTGCCCCACTGTATGACACAGCATTTTTAAACAAGACGAGTTTATTTTGTCTATGATATTGTACTCGAAGAATACATTAACTTTGAATCTTACTTTTAATGATAGATGACATACAGCTCGGCATAAATCCGTTGTAACTAACGCTCTTGTTTTATACATAGAGAATGAAGGCCATTATTTGCCTTTGTATCCCATGTAAGATTGTAGTGGTTTCTCAAGCTCTGCAGCGAATTGAACTTTGTACTGCCTGCACCAATGCAAAAGTGTATTCATTAGTATCAAGACAACGTAACGGCTGCACCACCGCCTGTTTAGCCTTGTTGGTTAGGTGCCAGTCTATCGTGCGGGAGGTTCAGGTTCGATTCCCGGCCGGACCAACACTCAGGGTCTTAAAATAATTGAGGAGAAGGTGCTGCCTTAGCTCTAACATCTGCAAGTGGTTAGACTTTCGCGTCTTCTCGGATAAGGACGTTAAACCGTAGGCCCTCGGGGACTTCTGTGTTTGTGTGTGTATTTGTCTGTCATGTGAAAGGTCTCCGTTCACCTTAGAGTGGTAAACGGATGGCGTCACCAATTAGTAGGCCTCTGATCGGCTAAATATATTTGACTTGACACCTAAATAAAGTCAGTATTATACTGAAAGCGCACACCGGGGATATACACAAAATTATAGTTGTAATACGTTCCACTTTTTTTAGAGGAAATGTAATGTTAAAAGAATGGGTCAGTTAATCGATGAACATAATGCCGGAGTTATAAACTTTAAGTATGTTTACCTTCTCACACTGCAGAATCTCTCTTCAGGAACATTACGTGGCGCTTGGGGATACGAATCGTATCTTCTCCGGTGTTGAGAGTATCTCTGAAAGATATACTTTCAAAACACGAAAATAAAATGTTTATCCCAGCAGGGCTATGTAATATTAAAATTGCGTCCAGCGAGGAAGAAGTCATTGTTTTTAAACTTCCAACAGAAAACAAAACAAAATGTAAAACACTAAAACGCAGGGTTTTCAACATGTTAAATCCTTTGCGAGTTAAATGGCCCATGGTCCAGCTTATCCCTTAAAAACCTGGTTGCTGACAAGATTTAAGAACAACGGCCACCTCACTGCACAACAAAAACGTTTTACTCAACTGTTGAGTTCCAAGCCAATTATTGTCGAACGTAGCACAGGTCTTTTAAAAGGAAGTTTTAGGAAGCTGAAGGTCATTGTTGATGCTGACAGAGCAAAATTTATATCACTATTTATTACAGCAGCATGCACACTCCACAATTTTTGCATTTATTCTTAGGGTGAAATAGAGGATATCATGGATCCTGATGATGTTGGTGACGCTAATGACTTAGTAAATATCTTGCTAATAATGCAGTGCGAAAAAGAGCAGAGCTCGTGAATTTGATTTGCTAGACCTCTTCTCCTATCAACTTTTCAAAGCATTTTTCCTTGGAAATTGGTGTTTAAGAATACTGTCTGCTTGAATCGATGAAAGTAAAAATTAATATTTCAACCAAGAATTGGATGAATAGATCATCAGCTGGAGAAAATTTACCAATATATACATATAAACAAAAAGCCAGACCTTTTTTTACTATTTATGGAAGGGTGGCAGACAGACATCCAGAGATTAGTTGGAGATTTTTGTGTAAGTCAAAGACAACTTTTTTTAATTTTAATTTACACCAGTCTGATAAGAATGTAGTGTTTGTACAGGGAGAAAAACTTGATACTCATTCACAAGCTTGTACCCTCTACAAACTTTTTCAGCTGCTACCCTGTGTACTTCAAGACAAAATTATTAAAGTTCGCATTTTTATTATCATAGACTGCAGTTCATGTTAGTCACTACTTCAGACTTCAAAGTAAAATAAAAGCAGAATTTTCAAAACAATATTTTATTTTTTATTGAACTAATACAATATTTATTATTTTTCATTGTCTTTGTTGTTTGGAAGTTATTTGATCAAATACTCTTTAATTTCTGACACTGCCGCCATAACCGACAAACATCAACATTGATTCCCCAGGAGAGCTGGAGGTGCATGCATGTAGCTGAAATCCACTCGTTGGACTTTCGTCTCCCGTAATATTGTTGTGACCGTTTTCGTGTAGTTCTGTTTTAAGTTCTTAAATTTAGTTTCACACTGCGGGTCAGAATATTTGTAGCCTTGCTGTGTCATATCTCTTGCGATTTCCACCCACAAGGTTTTATTCTTGTTTTTTTTATCCTTGAGCAGCTGCTCTTTGTCTCTATATAGTGACAACAGAAATAGTACCTCGGGTTGGGACAACTTTGCCTATGTTTGGGTGCTGCTCACCTGGAACTCGAAATTATCTTGATTATTAATCACAAGAGGTTCAAAACACAACTGAGAAGCGTCGATTGTAATAAATCCTATAAAAAACAAAAACATTAATGCCATTTACGGTGCGAATTTACATACACTGCAAAAAATGCAATTTTGAGGATGTGTTAAATTGACACTTGTTTTGGGTAAAATGCAGTTTTACCCAAGAAACAAGGTAAAAATGACACCACAAGTGAGTAAAATGTTTCACCCAAAATGGTGTGTAAATGTAACACCTCAAGATGGGTAAAAATGACACAGTATTACTACTTAATAGAAAAAAATGTTTTACCTGAAAACTGAGTAATTTTTACCCCAAACAGTGATTTAAAACAACACCACGTGCAAGTAAACAGAGTTTACTCTGAATACCGAAGAAACTTAGCTTTTAATTATCTCAAGATGGATATAAAAATGGCAAAATTATAATTTAAAATTGTCCTTATAATTTTCACGGGTTTCTTTTGTACCATTATTCCTGATTTATTATAATTTTAAAATTCTATCTCTTTATATATACTTGTCATTGTAATTAGTAATCTATTTTCGCACTGAAGAAGGCAAAGGCTTGCCGAAACATGTTTGTATTTAGTTTAAAAAGTGTTGTGTGTTTTTAAAAACATTATAAATATCATTATCACTGCCATCACGTATTCTTGCTATTTCTTTCATTCTCTGACTCTGTTCCCTCTGCTCGTGTGATTTTGACGAAGGATTGACCGCAATCGCCACATGTTATTGAAAATTTAGGTTCTTCACTGTAAATGAACCTGATGTGACTCATTAACTTCTTGAAAGACCTAAAATGTAAACCAGTGCAATAAGGGCATGAAAACATCTTTAATGTAGAGGAGAAAAGTTTATCCTTCCAAGGCCCGAAAACCTGCCGCGAAACACAATCTTGTCCCCAGAGCCCGCGTTCAAATTTGTACTTTGTGATGTCATGACAAGCATGTGATGGTGCATGTGATTCAAAAAATAATTTTAACCAATTAGCATCTCAGAAACTGCAAAAGCGCGGGATTTTGACTCCTATTTTAAACTGTCATTCTAGGCGGACAATATTCTCTTTTCGCTTCGATCATTTTGCTGTGAGGAGGTCATTTCCGCGTTTTCTTGAATTTTTTTTTACAATGCCTCAATCCGTTAAAGATGTCAAGTTATGGCTTATCGAGAACGATTTCGAAGACTATGCTGTTGAATTTGAAAGTAAGTACATTTATTTTTATTTCACCCGTGACGACCTAATTAAACTTCATTGAAGTAGAAACAAAGAAGCTCAGTGAACCTTAAATGAGGTTATGAAAACAGAAAGAGATTAACCCCTATTTGAAAATATTTAAAGCTTGGATCGCTTTGTTTTAGTTGAATAGCGATAATTTTTAACCCTTTCAAGGTTCAATTCCTCAAGATGTTCTTAACAGGCTATTTTGTTAGTGATCAACAAAAGCGACTTATCTCGTAATTGATCGCTATTATTATTTTTGCGTGTTGCAATTTTACGATCTAAGTAAATCCTGCGAAATCAAAAGAATCTTTAATAAGAGTTGGATTTGTAGTTTCTTTTCGTTCCATTGACCTTTACGTTTTATAGTTGTTAATGAAAGCCTGACGTAAAAGCATGTGCCCGTTAATGTATGCAACTAAAATTAGTTTTGGTGGGAAAAACACCATCTATGTTGGAAATGCAACGATTAAGCTGGTAAAACTGTATTTATTAGTTAAGGTTGCTGATCGGCACACATTAGAGATAATAACTGTAGAGTATTTCGTTTTGCAGGGAACAAGATTGATGGTGAAACTCTAAATATACTGACAGAGAGGGCTGCTGAGTTGCTCATTCCTTCCATTAAGAAAAGGATGAAATTTTTGCAGTTGCTGAAACAATCAACAGTCCATGACAGTAAAGGCAATTGTAATAGGAATGATGAAGTTGAGGCAGTTGTGGTTCGAGACGAACCAGCTGCTGAAGTTTCAGTTACTAACTGTAACAGCATAGTTATTAATGATAATGTGAAGCAAAAAAGGTATATATTGATTGTATATTGGTTGCCTATACGTTATCCTCATTTTTTTTAATATTATTCCTCGTTCGATTTAACATAGAAAGTGCACATACATGTATAAAGTGCAGTGGAGTTGCTGATTTCTTGCCATTAGAAAAGTGTCATTAAAAAGTTAAGACTTGTGAATAATTTAGGTGCTTTGTTCTTGTCTGTGGTGTTGCCTTGCAACTGTTGAGTAAGGTGGCTTTTAATTTGCTGCCTTTTACCAACAACTCATTCAGGTGGTCTTTTTTAAGAAACCGCCTGTCAGTGAGAACTACAGTACAGGCTATAAAGCATGTATGAATTTATGCTGATGCAGTTTGTGTTGCTGTGTAAGGTGGCTCAATCCGCCTTTTACCAGCACCTTTTTTGAGTGGTATGTTTGACATATACCGCTCATCAAAAAGGAGATGCATGAATTTATACCCAAACCATCTGTATCTAAATTCGTTTTTGCCAATCTTCTTGAAACTGACTACTGTACAGAAAATTCAGTCAATTGTCAATCGAAAATAATCCTGCTTAATAGTTTACATTATTTGTTTTGGTTTCAGATAATGCAAGGGGTTACTAGTTGCAATCAATATAAGTTCAACTGTGGGAATAAACTTCTCATGAAATTTGAGTTGTACACGTACCTCATACTTGTACAGTAACAGTTGGTAATACACAGAACTTGAGTCTATAACAATCCCATTTCAGATCAGACAAAAAAATGTGTTAAGTTCTCAATATAATGCTATGGTTTTCCTTTACATCGCTTTTAAATAGTCTTGCTAATGTAGGATTGCTGTCTTTATTTTTACAGACTCTTGCTGAATTTGAGCGAACTCTAGGCTTGAACACAAGTATTTTTGATACTTTTACTGCAAATATCAAGCAAGTAGCTAATGCAATAGTGAAAGTTGCACAAGAGCACAAAGGGAAGAACAAGGAAGAAATAAAAAAGTTTATTAACTATATTAAAGATGAGCTCAAAGAAGAAACAAGCCCTTCAGACGGTAACACTTGGCCTTTTAGCAGTTTTTTATGTCCATCTATTTGTATACCCTGCGGGGCTGAACAATTTTTATTTGTATTTGCAATCATGCATTCTTCAAATCCATGACAGCAAGAAATTGCCAATTTCAGTTATAGCTTTAGTTAACAAGCTTGATTAAGTTTTAACAAGTTAACTTGTGCAATTTCAGCACTCATCACCCTTAATCAATTTTTATTATCTGTACATTAATCAAAACTTAAAAGTACTCAAGTTTGAACTTTAAGGGAGTGCAACAAGTTGTGTTTAAGTTTTAGGTTGCAGTTGAGATTTCTGTTTTTATATTGTACTTAAGTACATTCATACATTTGAAAGCATAAATGTATAGACACTTTTTTTTAACAAAAAACAAATCAATATAATTTTTTATTAGCTACTACACTGTATATAGGGATATTTTTTGCTTGAAAATGAACAGTACATAAGAGGTAATTATTTATTTAGTCAACTTTAATTTAGCACATCTTTACATGCCAATGGATGACAAATTAACAATTGAAACAAATAAAAGATGCAAGATCTGAATAATTAGTTTATTAATTTTCATATTTTGGCTCAACAGATCTGTTTCAAATTAATTATACAGTAGAATTACAAGTTGATATATACCGAAGAGAGTCCCACTGGGCTATATAATTGGATCGTAACAGGGCTCTGTGTCTATGCTTGCACGATGATAAAAGTTTCTTCCTTTTGTTTATAGAGAACAATGGTGTGGCTTGAAAATATTTACATATTCTTCCCTTAAACCCCAATACATCACTTTGTCGACCTATATTATACAGCTTAGCTTTGGAGATCATTCTCCAAGAAATATGTTCCAATTAGCCCTAAAATTCTTTTTTCTATATCAACTTGTAATGTCTATGTTATGTACAGTATAAGCATTTCTCGATATTATTTTAGAAAAATTTAATTAAGTTTAACTTTTTGCTGGGTACCTTTTACCTACAATTGTTAGTAGTTTTTACTATCATTTAGTGTAAATTGTTATTTAACACCAAATAAAGTGTTAATCTGGATGCAATTTGTCTGAGTGGTTCTGACTCTTCTTTAGGGTAAAAATTACACTTGGTCAGGTGAATTTTACTTTCCAAAATGGGTAAAATTTACCCTTACTTGTGCTATCGTTTACTCTTCCTCTGAGTAAAATTCACTCTTGGTTGGGTAAGAATTTATCTCCTCTTATGAGTAAAATTTACCCCTATTGTGGGTAAAATGAACTTGCCCAAGGGGTTAATTTCACTCAACCTATGGGTAAAATTTACCTTCTGTTGTGTTAATTTTACTCCAGCTTGAGTAAGTTTTAATCGCAATACTGAGTCCTTTTTACCCTTTATTACTACTTGGTTTTACACACTATACTGTGTCTATCTGGATGCAACGTTTTACCCATCTTTTGGTGTCGAAATTACACGGTATTTTTTGCAGTGTACATACATACATACTATATTGTAAACTCCCAATATGGGCTTTTCAGTTACAAGTAAATTATTATAAAAAGGAATAATTAAAAATTGTAATTAAAAATTAAAAAATATTAATAAATTAGATATCATGATCCTATACTATTTTGAACAAGATTTAAAATTACTTTCTTTTTAAAAATATTTACATTATCAACTGTTCGTATATCATTAGGCAAGCTATTCCACAGTTTACATCCTCGATAACAAAAAGATCTTTGGCCAGTAATAAGTCGGCATTTAGGGATGTCCTATTGCCAACTTACTACAGTCCTAGTGTTTCTACTGTGTTTCTGAGAACGTAGTGTGAATTTATTTTTAAGGTAATCAGAACCAAGATTATTTATGCATTTAAAAACCATGATGGCGTCTTGAACATAAAGCTTGTTACAAACTGAAAGCCAATTAAGAGATTTTAAACCTTGTGAGATATGATCATATTTCTTAAGGCTAAGAACAATCCTAGCTGCAAAATTTTGCATTAACTGAAGTCTTTTTATATTACCTTTACTTCTATTTGACCATACAGTAGAACAGTAAAAAAGGGTACTGAAAACAAATGAATTAATAAGTAAAATAAGAGTTTGGGTGTCTAGCAAATGCTTAATTCTATTAATCTGTTTTAATTTGTGCATACATTTAGAAACAGTTTTACTTATGTGTTCATTATAAGTTAGAGATTGCTTTTGGTATGACAGTTCTTGAGTCATATAGCAACAGTCTTTCAGCTACTGACAAGTGAGATCGAATTGAAAAAAGATCGTGCAACTGGGTTGGGAGCTCTCTACCGTGTGTTGGTCAACCATTAATGGTAAGATTGATTGCTTCACAGAGCATTGGGTCTGCCTCAGTGGCTTTCTTAATTTGTAGACGGTCGTGTGAGGCTGGCAATGAACTTAAAACTTCGTTGACATAAAGATTAACCTCTCGCGTTACATCTACATCAGAGTCTGATCGGCTTGTGGATGGGTGTCTCGACAGGGTGTCTGCAATGACAAGTTGTTTTCCGGGGACGTGTTCTGCTTTCGGATCGTAGCGCATCATTTTCATCAGCAGTCTTTGGAACCTTAGTGATACGGTATTCAAGTCGGGCCCGTTAATTAGTGGTACGAGTGGTTTGTGATCTGTGAACAACCTGAATTCTTGAAGACCTCAAGAATTTTCAAACTTTTCACGCGCCCATACGGCCGCAAGGCATTCTTTCTCAATTTGTGCGTATTTTACCTCAGCTGGTTGAAGTGTGCGGGAAGCGAAAGCAATAGGCTTAAGCAGTTCACCCTCTTCTTGTAACAACACGGCGCCAAGCCCATAACTGCTTGCATCTGCAGAAACAACAATTGGCTTAGTTACATCAAAGAATGTCAATGACTTTGCATCAACAAGTGATTGTTTAACTGATTCTAGTGCTGATTTCTGTGATGGGCCCCATGACCAATGAGTGTTCTTTTTAAGCAGCTCATTCAACGGCTTCATCTTTGTAGCTAAGTTTGGTACAAATACGCCGATGTAGTTAATCATGCCCCGGATCCTCTGTAGCTCTGTGACATTCGTAGGCTCTGGCATTTCGACAATCGCCCTGACTTTCTCTGGATCTGGTCTGATGCCTTCTTTGCTGAAACGGTGACCCAGAAAGGTTATCTCAGGTTGTCTCCATTCACATTTCTTCACATTTAGCTTAAGTCCTGCTTCATTTATCAAGTTCAGAACTTTCTTAAGCTTCTCGTCATGTTCCTCCATGGTACGACCAGCAACTAAAATGTCATCTTGAGATGCTTCAACACCTTCAACTTCCTCTAAAAGCTCTGTCATTTTGCGCTGAAATATCTCACTTGCTGAGGAGATACCGAACGGCAATCTTCTGAAACAATATCTCCCAAAAGGTGTTATGAACGTTGTGAGTCTGGTGCTGTCGGGGTGTAACTTCAGGTGATAGTAGCCGGATGTGAGGTCTAAATGTGTGAAGACCTGGGCTCCATTTAATTTAGTGATCATGTCCTCTAAAGTCGATAGGACATATCGCTCACGTTTTACTTCTCTGTTCAGTTGTCTCAGATCGACACAAATTCTGACGGCACCATTCGCTTTCGGGACTACTACAATGGGAGAGCACCAATCAGTTGGTTCTGTAACTTTTTCGATGATGCCTGCTTCTTCCATGCGTTTGAGCTCAGCTTTGACCTTGGGCTTTAGAGGAATGGGTATTCTGCGGGCTGTGCTACAATGGAAGGGAACAGCTGAATTTTTTAGTTTTATCTTGACTGGGTCGCTTTTCATTAAGCCGACAGTTGTGTGACCACTGACTTCCTGGACATTTAGTGTGATCAGGTTTAACTTTTCAGCCATGGCTCTGCTGAGGAGGTTACTCTCTGCATCAGTAACGTAAATGGTAAACTCGTATTCCTTTCCATGATAGTTAGTATGTGCTGTAAACGTTCCTCTACATTTCAATTTTCCATCAATACCTTTTAGTATATGGTTAGCTGGGTTTAACGTTGGAGGCTGGGGCATGTTTCGGTATGACTTGACTGACATGATGGACACATCGGCACCAGAATCTATTTTGAATTGTATTAGATGATTATTAATTGGAAGCTTTACATGCCAACTCTTGTGGCTGTCACTTATGCTCGTGATTGTTCCAATAAAAAATTCTTCTTCTGAGCTGTCTGTATCTCGGTTGTTCTGGTGGGCGGTGCTCACTTCTGTCACCTGTCTCAGTCTACAACAGCGGGCATAATGACCAATTTTGTGGCACCTGTTGCACTTAGAATTTTTTGCTCTACACTGTTGAGGTGCATGATTTAAACCACATCTGTGACACTTAATATTTTTACTTCTATTATGCTGGGCGTTATCTGGATGGTGGCTAGCTCGGTTATGACCTGTTTCATAACGGTTATTTTGCCTTCTTACTGGCCTTTTCTCTCTCTTAACTTCCTCGAGGGATTTAGAGTCTTTCTGAGATGAAATCTGGATCTTTACTGCCTCTGCCTGTCTAATTATTTTTACTGTTTCACTGAGGTTTAGCTTTTCTTTCAACTGTAGGCGTTTGGATAGTTCTTTATCAGAGATTCCTACTACTAATCTATCACGAATGCAATCATCTTTAGTAGTGCCGAATTCACAGTGTTCGGCCATTTCATAAAGGCTACGAATAAATGTTTCAGCAGACTCACCGTTTTGCTGATTTCTTTGATGAAACATTGCTCGCTCGTGAATCACATTTCTCTTCGGGGTAAAGTGCTCTTCCAGTTTATTAATGACAAGTTCATAATCTTTCTCTTCCTCCTCAGTCAGTCCGAGTTGTGAAAATATATGCTCACTTTCATGTCCCAGAGTATAAAGGAGCGTGTTAACCTGAATATCTCCAGCTTCTTTGAATAATTTTGAGGCAATGCGGTATCTTTCAAAGCGTTTTTTCCACTCGGGCCACAAGTTTTCAGCCTTCGTAAAATCGAGTGACTTCGGCGGTTTTAATTAAGCCATAATTTTTCCATCCAATTTTTTTCTTTACTAACTTTGTAATTTTGAGCGATATCTGACTCCTTCCTTACGGATGGCTGAGATTGATATAGATTTCGCTGCCACCATGTGACAAACACCAAGGAAACAAGATGGTGGAACAACAACTAATTTATTACAAACCACAGGAAGCCCAACTTTCATAGGCATCCTATTACAGATGATATTATTGTTTATGGTGCCAACAGAGCAGAGCATCACAAGCGACTTAAACAAGTTTTGACCCGACTGCAAGAGAATGGTCTCACCTTGAACAAGGAGAAATGTAAGTTTCACATGTCTAAAGTTATCTTTATGGGACTTGTTCTGTCTGAGAGAGGAGTCGGTCCAACCCAAAAGAAAGTAAAAGCTGTCACTGATGCTCGTGAAACAGAAAATGTGTCCGAAGTCAAGAGTTTTCTTGGCTTAGTAAATTTTAGTGCAAGGTTCATTCCAGATTTAACGACAATCTCTGAACCACTAAGGAGGCTTACAAAGAAAGGAATTCCATTCAATTTCGGTCCTGACTAGAAACCAGCATTCCAGACATTAAAAAACAGGCTAGCACAAGCAGAATTCTTAGGATATTTCAACAGAGAATGTAAGACCAAAGTCATTACAGATGCCAGTCCCGTTGGACTAGGAGCAGTGCTTGTCCAAGAGCAAAAATGGAGAAAACAGAGTGATCAGTTATGCAAGTCGCATTTTGACGGATGTTGAACGTCGATATTCACAGACCGAAAAAGAAGCATTGGGTATCGTTTGGGCATGTGAACGATTTGATATGTATTTATATGGCGTTAATTTTGAACTGTGGACAGATCACAGACTTCTTCAGTTCATTTATTCAGCTCGTTCCAGACCGGCGGCCAGGATTGAGAGGTGAGTTCTTCAACTCCAACCTTAAACTTTCACAGTTAATTACTTGCATGGCAGTCAGAACAATGCAGATTCTTTATCACGATTAACAACAACAGAAAGATCTAAAAGAAACAATGTCGCAGAAGATTACATCTGTTTTACGGCCCAGAGTACAGCACCAAAAGCAATGACATCTGAAGAGATTGAAACAGAATCAGCAAATGACCGTGAGTTAGAAGAGCTTCGAGAGTGTATCAAGACAGGGGACTGGGAAAATCCTAAGTGCGTGCGGTACAAACCTGTTAGAAATGAACTTTGCGTTCTTGGTAATATAGTTCTTAGATGAACCAGACTAGTTATACCCCTGAAATTGCGTCGACGTGTTCTTGAATTAGGTCATGAAGGTCATTTGGGAATTGTTCAGATGAAGTAGAGATTGAGTACCAAAGTTTGGTGGCCTGGGATTGACAATGAAGCTGGAAAATATTGTAAGACCTGCCATGGCTGTCAAGTTGTTGATGGTATAACCAATTCAGAACCTATGAAAAGAACTGCATTATCACAGGGACCATGACAAGACATAGCTATTGATTATTTAGGGCCACTGCCTTCAGGACACTATATATTTTCTGTAGTTGATTATTACAGCCGATATGTAGAAATTGATGTAGTCAAGAAGAATACTGCTGAAGCAGCAATTGAAAGCCTTGAGCGAATATTCTCTATCCATGGATTGCCTTCTAAAATCACAAGTGACAATGGCACACATTTTACAGCAAATGAGTGCGAAGAATATCTTAAGAGCTGTAGTATCAAACACCGACGAGTTACACCGCTGTGGCCTCAAGCCAATGGGGAAATCGAACGCCAGAACTGGTCTGTGTTGAAAAGAATGAGAATAGCCCAACTTGAAAGGTAAGACTGACAGAAAACAGTCCGGACATATTTATTTGCTTATCACAACACACCCCATTCAACAACTGGTGTTTGCCATGCTGAATTATTGTTTGGCAGAAGACTCCGAACAAAGCTTCCAGATCTACGTAAGAGTAATGTATGGGACGAAGAAATGAGAGACAGAGATCAAGAGAGAAAAGATCGAGGGAAAGAATATGCAGATAACAGACGGGGTGCAAAAGAATGTGAGTTCACAGTAGGAGACAAGATCTTACTAAAACAAGACAAAGGAAACAAGCTGACACCAGCATTTGAAAGTGATCCTTACAAAGTCATTGAGAATGGCAACAGTGTTACCATTCAGTCAACCGAAGGAGTACAGTATATACCAGAGAAATTCCTCTCACTTGAAACCATATAATGAAAGAGAACCAGAACCTGCTAGAGGAAGTTTGGAAAAAATTAGAGGTCAACAAACTTCAGAAGTAGTTGTGCAAGAAAGTGCTGAGCACGAAAGAAGTCAAGATAAACAAACTACACAAACAACCGTCGAAGGAAGTGTTGAGAGAGATGAAGTATCAAAAACACAAAATCATGAAAGGCCAACAGCAAGTCCAGCTGTGAGACCAAGTCGTCAGCATAACTTACCGGGACACTTAAAAGACTTTAAGTTGTATTGACTTTTCTTCCAAGGAAACTGTATGTACAATTTTATGCTTTACTTTAGTTGTTATTGTTGTATTGAAGCAAACATTTCATAGGTGAAGTAATATAACATTTAAATTATTTTGTACATGCAAGGAACACTGTTTTGTTTAATCATTATACAATTTGGACTGCACCATTTGAAGGAGGAAAGGGATGTAGTGTATTGACTTGATACGAGATCCCGTATTAATATTAGTATCATAAGGACCTGGCACTAGTTTAGGTGTGCAAGAAACGTGGCGGATTGAATTCGTGTATCGACATTTTACAAATATATTTATCCTTAATTTTTGTGTTCAATACGTGTGTTGAGTGTTTGATATATACTAAAATTATTCAAAATATAATTCAAAACATCTAAATGTTATTACTGTACTATTAATAGTTGATATTGGTTTTGTATTAGGGGATAACATACTGTGTAAAGAATAACATGAAGTGTTCCTTATTATTTTGTGTGGTTCGTTTTATGGGCAAATACTTCAAATTTATTTAAATGAACAAACTTATTAAGCTAATCAATTTAGTTGTTTGTTTCACAAATTTAAAACAAAAAATAATAATAATAATAATTAATATAATAATTTTATTACACAGAGATATTTAATCAATGTCCACTGGGGACCTATTCCCTACATTGGTATAATAAGTAGTGATCATCACATATTTTAAGTAGTATATACAATATGAGTTGGAGATCTGTATGAGGATTTCAAACAGCAAGCTGCAGGTGAGCTGTTATAAACTTCATTCAGATTGGATGTGAATATTGTATACTACTTATCAAAGTCCAGCTATAACTTAAGCATATTATGCTAAAAACTTCAAGAAAAAAAAAATTTTTTGCAGAAAATCCAAGTTAAAGTTGTATGCAAATCAGCATAAATCTCTTGCCAATTTGATAAGTGTTAGAATCATCTATATGGTATTTTTTTGAGGTTCGAGGTAATTTTAGAAAATTGGTAATATTTTAAAAATGCTATCTAGCATTTTTACTGAAAGAATAGGCTTTTTGGCTAAATTTTTCACACCTTAGCACTTTTTAGGGTAATATTTCTTTATCAATATTTTACCCCTAGTAGGAGGGGGAGGGGGTATACAGGGGTCAAAGCAATTAGTGAATTAGTGTAATTTCAACACAATTATCTAACACTCCATACTAAGTCTTATAAATAACAGTTACAGACATTTGCATATTCATCATATTTGCCATAATAGCTTGGACTGCCTGTGAAACAATTATGCATAATAGTCAAACATTTTGATAAAATACAGAAAGATAAAATAATTGCTACATTGAAATAGCCCTAACACCCTCCTAACCAAAAACAACATAACACATACAATATAGTACAATACAATATATCTTTATGGAAACCAAATAGTCAAATAACACTTCCTTATCATGCCTACTATAAGAAATGCATAAAATATACAAACTAGTCAAGCAACAGTACAATTAAACTCTGTATAGATTTCTAAAGTTTAGTTTAATTGTATTTTTTGAAATGGAAGAAATGTATTTTGATTACACAGAAAAAAACACGGTCAAGAAGCTATAGGTTTCAATCAAAATTTTATTGTTTTGGAGTTTTTTGTTATCTGGGATGAGGAAATTCAATTACATTTATAGATTTTTATTACAATTTGAATGGATCCAGACTAGTTCCACAGTTCCAAGAAACAAGTCAAATTTTTTCAGATACAAAAATAATTCAAACGATTTAAAAAAGATAATCTCATTCCTCGCTTTTAGGTTGATTAATTTTCCATAATTATTAACCGTAATCTTTAAATTATGATGCTTTCCGAACGTTTTACAGTTTATTTTCGGCAAAAATTTTCTTAAAAAGAAAAAGAACTAAATTCATCCT
>JAOBBB020393364.1:0-17618 GCA_025331005.2 Zoanthus gigantus
CAGAGGATTTCATCGATATTTTAATTTGTACATCCTTTTTGACTGATCAGTAGGTTTATACTAAAACAATTAGACCTACCGGCCTTAGGAACTACGAGATTTAAATAGCCCATGAGGCCTACTGGGCTATTGACTCGTAGTCCATTCGTCCTCGAGGTCGAATTGTTAAATATATTGGGATATAGTTAGATATAAAGTAGTTATGTAATGCTTTCGAGTAAGATACCGTAGAGTATGACACGTATCACGCGTAGTTTTACTTTTCGTATGCACACGAGTTCTCAGAGCTATGTCAAAAGGCTATCAGCCTTGTACTCAACTTACGGCAATGATTAAATATTTAAAGTTTTCATAAAACAGTTTGACCGTATACTCTCAGGTCCAGAATAATCGCCATCCACCGATTATTAGTTTTTGGAACTTTTTCAACCCTGAGGACTGAGTACCGTATGGGGCCATCATTTCCGATGTATTATTTTTCCGACACATTTTTCTTTTTGTCTGGCTAAAAGTGAATCATCTTTAATTAAATCAGTATGGTGGCTCGTTTATGAGATAGTCTGTGTTTGCAGAAACTTTTCTACCTGTGATATATTCATTCCAACTTCCCATAGTATTGAATTTTAGCAAAAGATTGTACGGACCTCCCAATTCCTCCAACCAACCCCCGTTTATTTGCGACCTAAGAAACACACTCCTTATTAGTCAGTTGCTATAACAAGGTGAAATTGATGGCTTTTTCTCGAGTTGTTCTATGTCGATGGTTTAAGTGCAGTGAAATTGCACGAATA
Source organism: Zoanthus gigantus (assembly GCA_025331005.2). Classification (NCBI taxonomy): domain Eukaryota; kingdom Metazoa; phylum Cnidaria; class Anthozoa; order Zoantharia; family Zoanthidae; genus Zoanthus; species Zoanthus gigantus. The sequence goes on from JAOBBB020393364.1 coordinate 792, forward strand.
AAACTTGGAAGCAGAACTCTGTTACAGGTCCAACGCATGGAAAACATTCAATACACTTATTTTAACAGCCAGTAAAATTTTGCCCAGGTTCTTGTTTTTTAAGCAATTTAAGGACCAAAATGTTATTTTGTTCTTAGCTGCCATATATTTATCATAGCTGAAAATCAAATATAACACCCTTTGGTGCTCTTGTATACTCAGTCTCTGCTTTTCTTTTGATTTGAGGCAAACAGTATCTAAGGAATAATTTTCTACACTAGTATCGCCCATTCATGATTCACCCAATGACTGAAACTTTTAAGCATGGGTTATCCTTTAAGAAACAGGATATTTTGATTTAACAAGACTTATTTCAAATGATCATCTTCAGTTGGAGTGAAAGTTTAAATGGATTACTAGTTAATATATATATGGTGTTCAAAGACTGATGAAAACAAAACCCCACGAGTTCTCCAGGGTAAAAAACTAAACCCCAAATTCTCTCAACAATAAAAAACAATAACAAAGAAACATTACATAGTTTCTGTCACAACAGCGGCAACTGAAACCGAGTCTACATAAAAAACACAAAGTACAATCATGAGTAAGGTGCTTCTGCACATTTTGGTTTGTTTGTTAAAGTGATAAAAGAATTTCCACAAAATTCCAGTTTTTCAGGAGGAAAGCAGAATTAGCTGTTTTTTTCCAGGCATTTTCAAGGGCTCTGGAAGAAAATTCCAGAGTTCCAGGAGTTTTTCAGGAATTCCACAAGTAGAAAGCATCATGCAGTTAATGAAATGCTTATTTCTTCACGTTCTCAGAATTCTTTGTAATTTACATAAAACCGTTGTCAATACGAAGGCCTATATCAATGTTACTTTTCAAAACATGTAATTAATAACCTTGTAAAATCAAAAAGGTTGCCTTGTTTTTAAAAAGTATTATTAATCTCCTTCAATCCATTTCTTCCTTAAGATTGAAAACTTCAACCTTATATGAAAAAGACCCAAACATTACTAAGCAAAACTGTAGTTTATCAAAGAAAATCTGTAGCTGATGGAATTTACTTAAAGTTTATTTAGCAAGGGCAATTCACCTCCTCCCATACCTATACCAAATGAATTCAACCCTCCCCATACTGAAATGTACAAAACTCGTTCCAGCCTACCCCTCCCCACTGATTAATCTAGTACGCAACGACAGAACCTGTTTGTGTTGTACGTGACAAAAATATTATATTGAATCAGAATCTAAAGTGTTTAACTTCAAGAGTACAAACCCCACTTCGCAACACTAGAAGTTGCTCAAATATTCTCACCTCTTACCAGAATCTGGCAAATAAAACTCAAATCTCTTCCAAAATGACATGCACACAACATGTTTTATCATAATAAGTGAATGACCACGCTTTCCTTCTTACTTGTTCGGTTCTCAGGTTTATTTCTGCTTTTGATACAAACGTCTTATAAACGCCACTGACGCCTTTACTCTAAACAGTATAATGCTTGGCATGAATGTACAGTATATGTTCATAAAATATATATTCCATTTGTAAACTTTTTACAGGTTTGTTTGAGAAAATGACTAGCGACTCACTTGTCAAGAAAGTGAGATCAAACGACAAATCCTTTGCTGCGAATCTATTTACAATTTGAGAGTAAAGAACGGAAGAAAACCTGAATCACACTCATGCAACTTAACCAACACGAAGAACATGAGCTAAAACTGAGCTGGATTCTCAAATCTGTTCGCTATGTAACACTACCAAACAATATAAAACAACATTAACTATTATAGAATATGCCAAAAATTGCACGCACCATCCGTCTACGATAATTACAAAACTTGGGACAAATGTGCGATATATATAAATACTCGTATTTTAAAATTAATTGTATCATGATTTGATTTTTGGATGCGACGTTCGACTTCTATTCGATCTTCTGATGGTGTGTTTGGCGTCGCGGCACTTCTGACAAATAAACGTGTCTGGAACATTGGACTTTCGGATTTTCGCACAGGATAGATGGATCCATGTCAAACATTCAGAACATTCGATCATGGGCCGACCTTGAAATACAAACGACACACAATTAAAAACTGATTTGAATCAACACTGCTACCACCATTATTTGAAAACGAAACTCTACATCCAAACAACGAAGAAAGATTTACTTTATAGCCTAATTCTGCAATTCATCAGAACACTTCTTCGACTTCTTATATAAAAGTAAAGTTATTAATGATTTTAATAAGAAGCTATAGACGATAAGTACTTGGATGAAGACAAACAGTCTTGCACAAACGACCCGGGGGAATCGGAGGAGCTTAACATTCGACGCGAAGTCAGAAAAAGATTTAAAAGCAACAAGAATGAACTTACATGAACACACGTTACTTTAGGGGGAAGGAATGACTGCGATTTCAGAGTGTTATCTAACCGTGTTTACGACACCGAGATTTATTTTGTACGATATGACATAAACTAAAGGCATTTTGAGCAGTGATATTACAAAAACCAATTTAATTCAAGTCTTAACAACTGTTATAATAAACTCGACCATCTCCTCGGTTTGATTGAGAAAATCTTGGATTGGCGTGTGGTTTACGGTGTCAACATAGACAACTGAAGGAACTATTTGATATAGATAAGTTCCTGTTATTTTCACAAACTATTTTCTCAACAGCTCTTTTAGCATTATTTAAGCTCCTAAAATGCGAAGGGAACGACTTTCAGTGTGAAAGAGTTTAACTGCGTGTGTTGTAAAATTTTAATGCACACATCACGATGACATAAAATCCATAAGTAAAACGAAAAGTTTTAGAAAAATATTTTTTGTTTAAAAGAAAATTGCTACTGTTAAAATTTTCAAATCGAATCTTTGGATAAACCCTGAAATTATAATTCATTAATTCGCAGCAAATACGACACAGTTCCTTCATTCTTACCTGCGAAAGGCTTGTTACAATAGCAAGTTACTTTATCCCACGACTCGTCTCCTGCAAGGAAAAACGAGAAAATTTAGTAGGCGATTTTTGAAAAACATATTGTCAACAGTTTATTCCCTAAATTATAATTCAAAAAAGGCAATGAAAGCTGCTTTATTATTGAGGAGAAAAGTTCACTAACCGGATTCGTATTCTTCGTCGACATCATCCAACAGTCTTTCATCGGCACTACTCGGTGATGGCGACGAGGCTGTTTCACTAAAAGCCGAATCTGTGCTCGATGAACGACAATCTTCCGTGTTTGGGCTTTTACTGGGCTTTCTCGATTCCTACAAAACAAACTTCTGGTCACCTTATTTGCTAACATAAATCTCGTCAAAATTCAACTAAAAGAACCGAGCCAGAGAATATGAACCATTTTCTGTAAACACAAACGTGAACAAATTTACGCCGACACTTGGTAAATATGACTCTCTGCCAAGCGTTTGTAAATGGTTTATACGAAAGGGTACTAAAAAAATTGTAGCTCTATGGAAGCACATCATAAAGAGTTAAAACGATAGCCACACTTGTCATTTTAACATTTAAGTTCCAAAATTGCAATCGGGCAGCCTCACCTCTTGTCTGGCTTCGTAAGCCAAAATTAGACTACAGAAGGAATTGAAGTCCTCAAACGTTCGTCTTCTTTTTGGATTTTCTTCCTTGGGATAAATCTAAATGACAACACAAAGCACAAAGCAATTTCAATTAAAGGAGAAAACGAAAAGCCGACTTTTTAAGAAAAGTCAAACGACAACTGTACAACTGCTTCAACTATGATTCACAAATCGATATTTCGAAAAAAATACAAAAGGAACGAGTCTTACCTCTCTACTTTCTTCAATAGCTGATCTTCTTGCTAAAATGTTTAAAAGAAAGAACAAAAGTTTGTAGTTAGAATAAGCTTTTTACAGAGGAACAACGAAATACAGACTTTGAAAATACAAACAACGTAACTTTCGAACAAGGCCACACACAAAAAACACTGCATGCAAAGAGGGATCGATCGAAAACTTAAAAGTTTTTACCTTTAGTGGTGGCCGTAGCCATAGTAGACACCATTCACTAAATTTTTAAGAAAAATTTTTAAAATCAGCTGAGACTGCAGTATTAGTTTGAGGCCACAAACAACACAAGGACTAGATCTTCAGCTCAAGACACGATTTCTGAACGAACATAGTCGACAAGATACGCTCCCAAACTTCCTTGCGGCCCGGGAGAGTGATGTCACATGAATGAACAAATCTGATTGGCTAGCTGTTTCATTCTTGTTCGAGTCACGTGAAAGCAACCCATCAACGTGTCATTCATGTTCATCGATTGAATGAAATGACTGAGTGTTTTTGCCCTCGGAATCCAGTTTCCTTCAATAATTATACTAATCTTCCCAATTCTGTGAATGAAATAGTGTCGCCTATAACAAAATTATTTTTTGAAAAAAAAAAAAATAGTCTGTTTAAAAAATTTCTGGAAATAAAAGTTATTGGAGCGACAAATACAGGTAAATAAAAATCAAAACATTACATTTACAATCTTTACACTTACAGTCAACACCAAGCTTGCTATTCTATTGTCTACCTCTATTGCCGCAGTTATTAGTCTTTAAAAAGAAAAAAAATAGTCGGTAATACATTGATTTTAAAAATGAGTTGCGATTTCACCCTGCACGAAAGAAACTGATTCAATTAGGACAACGAACGAAATGATTTCTCAATCATGTTTTAAAATTAATATAAACACATAACTTTGACGGATTCCGTTGTCATAGTATCAGTCAAAAGAACAAAAACGGAGCTTTAAGTTTCAGTCACAACATAGGAAGTCCGATGTTTTAAAAAGGAAATGCATAAAAAAGCCTTCTCCGTAGAATTTTAAATATCACCCGCGATAAAAAGCAAAGCTAAACGTAGCGTACTTGATTATAAAACCAAGTATCAATTGAAACTTTATAGTCTACTTGTGACGTCACATTATGGCGTTTCAAAAAATATGAAAAGAAAACAGTTTTAAAAAGGATGTTTTCGTTGTTTAGGAAAAGATATAACCTACCAAGATACCATGTTCAGATTTTCATCTACTTTCGCTATGCCTTCACTTTTCGTGCGATTTACAAAGAGATCTTTATGCCCAACGGCGCTTGATTCTACGATAATGGCGGATGTGTCTTTAAGTCTGTTCGGTGTTTGGTTTATGATATTGAATTTCAATTAGGCGTGAATTTTAATTCTATAGTCATGTCGACAAGAATACAAAACTGCAAATTTCAGTACAACCCTTAATGAACTAGGCGATGTAAAAGTCTTTGACAGAATCTCTGTTTTAACCGATATTTAAATACTGAAAAAAATTCCCCCAAACGAAAAAAATTGCGAAATAGCGATAAGCCCCAAAACCTACTCAGTGTTGGAGCTTACCTGAACACCAGCTGGTGGTTGAAGAAGTATTTCCATAATTTTCATTCTTAACTTCTTATCCTGGATCTTTAGATGTCTGTTGTGGACAACTTATTGAAGGTTCTGTAGTTTTCATTTTCCAGTATACATTTTTTGACATCGCTCGGCGACAGATATGTCCTATTAGAATATATTTACCTCGTACAGAGCGAAATTTCTGTAGACATTAAAATGCAAGATGAAGGAAGATTTCACGCCCCAGCAGCTGCAACCACCATTACGCTAATCATTTGATTATTTGATTCGCGCCAAGATGCCAACGTGTTAAGACAATCCACCAATCACATCGCAGTCTTTAGCAGCACTTGGTGTCAACAATGCCGTGTCATCACTTCCTTTAAAAAAAACGCATTGCATTGTCGGATGATTTGCTTCCGCCTCCAGACCCAATCAGTTTTTTAACAAACAAAGCAAATTTATAACTTTTGTTTTACTAAAAGCTGCGAAAAGTAGGTTCAAAAAGGCAAACCGTGATGGAGTTCACAAAGATCGAAAACTTTTAGTATGTAAACTATAGTCATAGAAAATCGTGAAAAATTTTCTCTACTTTTTGTCCGTGCAATGAAATGTTGGTAGCTACAATGTCAATGGTAATAAACTAATATGTACAACGAAATGTAATTTGAAGTCAGATTTCACGAGTCACGGTTTCACTATTCATCCTAAAAGATATCACAACAAATTTAAAAAATGTGTGTAACTTGAATGCAACTGTTTTCTGCAAAATATGTTTGCTGAGAAGAATGAAATAGATGGAGTTTCGTTTACTGAATAAAAAAAAAAACGTTTTAATAATAATATCAATTTTTATCGTAAATGTTTTTAAAATCTAGAGCTAGTCTTTAACCAAATATCCCTAGGCCACTGAAAATTAGCCTGCTTTACCCAATTGATTAGAACGAGCGCTGACAAGCAAAATCTTTTAAGTTTATAAATTTTAAATATAAATCATAAGACATACAGTGATTGTGAATATACAGTTTGTTATAGTTACTGTGACCTCTGAGAAAGACGAATTTTTGTATTTGCATGTTTTTATTAAACTATAAAGCCTGGTTTTCATTTGTCGGGAAAATCCCAGACGGTCGGTGATTTTGCCGACTAATTAAAACCCGAAATTGTAGATATCCCCGATTGTCTGGGATGGACGGGAACAAATCTGGAGAATAGGAAATGTTTTAGTTTCTGTTTTCCTGGCATGTCCCACAGATTTCTGCGACGCTCGGCAATCATTCCCGATCCCTGTTACACTTTCTAACTCATTCATCCAATCTCCAGATTCTTCATAGCTTTAAGTTTGATTCTGATTCCGAGTCGAGTCTGGTACATAATATGTATATTAAATTGCAAAACTCTTGTATCTTGAGACTATCACTGTTACGTTTGTGCAGGATGAAGAACATCCCAAACCTACAAATTATGTACATAAACATTTTAAGAACTTTTGAGGTTAAAACCCTCGAAATAATTATGAGCAGGCATGAAGTCTAGAATTAAACGTCTGTTTAGAGAAACACTTTGTAAAGCCAGCTGTAGCTGGTAAAGAAAATTGATATTCCTGACAAAAAAAAATTTAATAATCTTGAATTTGTTGCAAACAAACAAAATGATAGTTAAAAAACAACGCTGACTTCCTTCTTCAGTTCCGTACGGGTTACTTTGAGTTATTTGTTGATAGCTTTTGCTCATTCATAAATGGCGTCTCTTAGTAGCAGTCTAGGAGTAAGAGTCGATTCAATGCTATGATGTTTATGTGTTTACTTTGCGAGCAGAGCATCCTTTAGAAGAATAAAGGAGTCTCTGCTCGCAGGGCACTTGTGTGACAAAAGTGCAATTTAAGAGCAAATTGGCTTTCATCTGTCGCTTTATAAGCACACTTATTTGTGCATGTCCACGCTAATACAAGCTTATCTTCTTCACCTAAACCGGTTTTAACTTTATCTGGACAGGACTTGCTCCAAACTACAGAACCGCGCTGAAAAAAATAGTCACAAAATCTAGCTATGATTCTACTGCTAGTCCTGATTGTGATAAGTTTGGATGAAACTTGTCTCAGCCGGTTTGTCGAACCAAGTAGCAAAAAGGCGGTATCATATCTGAAGACGCAAGGTGGCCTATAACAGCCGGAATTCAGAAAGCATATTGTAATGCAGGTTCCAAAATCAGCTGAAACACAGTCAGTTTGGGAACCCTGGGGCTGTCCTTTAAAACGGACCATCATTAGCGCCTGCTCTCGAGCGCATTATAATCTGGATTTTAACGACTTGAAATCATTTTGAACCAAAGCCAAAATAATTTTGTGAAAGCGAAGCGACAGCAAGCGCCCACAAGCGATCTTATTGGTTGAACGAGGCATCACACCACCACTGCAGACAATCAGAATGAGGGCGGCAAATGCATTTGAAACACGTACGTTTACCAACTGGCCCGAGAAAAGGAACGATTTGGAGAGGGCAATTCATTATTTCGCCGCGCTTAGTGATGATAATTTAGGTTCAATAAAGGGCACAAAATCTTATCAAGATATTCTAGCCAACTGAGTGATGACGAAAAAGAAAACAAACTTAGCGATAACCCCATTCCACCAACTGGAGAACGTGACTTCTCTGAGAAACAAACCAAACGAGACAATCGACTACACGTGCACAGTTTGGTTGTTCTACCAGACTCTTTATTTCATTTACTCTAGATATACAATTTTATTACGCGAACTAGTTAAGCAAAATATGTAGATTATTTAAACAACATTAAGTTTTGAAATGCAAAAAAAACAGTGACATTTTGGACGTTGGTCCTTCGTCGGACTGAAGATAAACGAATGGTTATTGTTTTGTTTTCCTTAAAGTCCCTATAACTCTTTTTTATATTTTCGATGATAACTATTGTCATCAGAATTTGAATAAAAATTCCGTACCAAAGTATGCTTTCTAATCAAAAGAAGTTTGGAATTAAATTTTGACCGAGCAGCAGAGGAGGTAGCTATGATGTAGCAGCATTAAGACATCCTTCGCTGTCATTAGTGTTTACAAGGAAGAACGTGATAAACAAAGTACTTCAAACTGAATTTCTTTGTTTTTCGCTGTGTTTAGACCGTAAAACAAATACAATTGTAGTGCTGATAGTGTTAATATTCACCGGAAGCTCTATAAGTACCTTCTCCTACGTCATCAAACCAGGACTTCATGATGGTATTAATGCTCGGTCAAAAAACGACTGTAGTCCCAAAACTGTCTTATTTGCACGTTTCAAGACTCAAAAAACATAACTTCATGATGGTATTAATGCTCGGTCAAAAAACGACTGTAGTCCCAAAGCTGTCTTATTTGCACTTTTCAAGACTCAAAAAACAACAGGAACCGTGAAAATCTGTTTAATTTTCGAAATTTAGTATTACAAAAGGGTTCTACATTTCACTTAAAAAAAAAAGCCAGATATAGGAACTTAAAACTTAAATTTCTTTCTAGATACATGTAACTGTTTCTTTAAGAAAACCGGTGCATGCTTTTAATCATCACATTTAGTTTAGCAAATGACCTCTTGGCCGGCTTTCTGGGTAAACTAACAAGAATGCCTCCCGAACTAAAAAATGAATGGTAAAGCCAAATTAGAACTGCCCCGAGTCAATTTACAATAGATAAAACAACAAATTGTTTTTGAAAAGTAAACATGACGAAACACTTTCAAAAGGAGTTCCGAAATCTCTAAAATATAATATTACGGAATAGAACATAAAGTAAAACATAATACGGGTCAAGGATGAGAAATGACAGAAATACATATAAACAGTCGTTTCTTGAAAAAAAAAAGAGAGAAGTTTTGACCAGAGTTGATTTTGTGATGCAAATTATGTGATATGTGTGTAAATGATTTTCAAAATACTGAAATAAATACTTCTTTATCGTTAAGATAAAAAAACTGATAATTGAAACGCTTTTTAAGAACAGCATTCCAAGGTGTGATATATGACAGGAGCTGCTGATTCTGCAAAGCATTGTCATTGGTTAGTCTAGGTCATCAGATATGAAAATTCTTGAGGTAAATTAGATGTCTGATTATGACATCGAAAATAATTTGATAAAACAGAAGTATTCACACAATTTATCTTACAGCTGTCAACTAATAAGATGGACTGACGAGAATAACAAATAAACGTGGAACGAGTTATTTCCAAGACCTTGAATTATTTCACTGAACTCTCAATTAAATCATATTCTGTTCTCTACCACCCAAACACGTACTCCATTGTCTTGGAAAGAATATTTGTGTTCTTCTGTGGCGTTCGTCCATCTTCAGGGACAACCTATTTCATATTTGTTAAAAAAAAAAAAGATTTTAGAAGTTGAATTATGTTTTACAGCTATATCTGCCGGGTATTTTGGTAGGAGGCAACGTGGCTTAGTTGTCAGGATTTGAATGCAAGAGGGAACAGAACGTTGAGATTAATTCCAGTTTTTGAACCATCTTTTCAACTCGTATGGACATTATTAAAGCCTCAAACTTAATCCAACCTTGACTCTAGCCTCCTGTAGGTTAATAATTCTAAGATAAAAGCCACTCTCAAAGTGAGCACAGAAGAAGAAGAGGAATTTCTTTCAATGAACAAGGAAGCAGTACCAAAAAACACAAAAATGGCAACAAAGTTCGGTGCAACAGTATTTAATGGTAACTGAGTTAGTTAATCTCTTCAACCAACCTCATATTCTTCGGCAAAAATCAAAATACAATGCCTTGTTTACGAAAAACTGTCAACCATTGAGGAAATGACACCGCAGCAACTTAGCAAGTGCTTGCAAAAGTTTTATTTGTCGGCAAGAAGGCGAGACGGAACTTTCTACAATAAAAAAATCGCTTACCGCTAGTCGTGCATCGCACGGCGCAATTTTTTTGTTCGACCATTGGTCGATATATAACTTTTTATTGATAAAAAATTTTTGACGTCAAAGTCGGTGAAAGTGGTGAAAATATCTACCACTATTCGCTTCCACTTCGATGAATTGTTAATTATTCAAGTCCCTTTTGAGGGATAGTTGATAACTTAGACTGCGAGCGATCTTTCTTTCCTCTCCTTCCCCCGCCCACAGTACAACCAGTCAGCAGTTTCTAAACGGTTTTTGCTTGCAGTTTCGCCGCTCGAACTTCAAAATTCGACTGATTATAAGGAAAAGAAAGGGACTGCTCGCAGTCTATTGCTAACTATATATATAATAATATATAATATAAAATTTAATGATAACTCCCCTAAAGGGGCTTTTCAGTATCATATTAAAATTCCCCTCTCTCCCAGTTAAGAATCCCAACTGGTAGGAGGCAAACCAGTTGGCTATTTACAAAGCGTAGTGAATTTGCCCCTAGTATCACCGAGGACAAATCCATTGAGTAGTCCGAGTCGGGGATTTGAACCCGGGTCTTCCTTATTCAAATCCCCAGCTCTGACCCATGAGCCACGCTGCCTCCTATAAAGTCCTATTACTATAAAGTCCTATTACTATGAAGTCCTATTACAGCTTAGGATCCTAAGTTGATTTTTTTGTAACATTTCTATTGCTAGATATAAAAATACAACTGGAGAGATGAAAAGATAGAAGGGGGGAGGGGTAGGGTAGGTTTCACTATAAATATTATCATGTGAAATACTTGAAAATTTACCTGATGAGTACTACTAGCAGCCTGGTAGGCGGACGTGAGGGGTCGTATAGGTGTCTTACTAGGAGTAGATGGCCGCTTTACACTTTCTCTCATGGGCGTGGCTGGAATGTTCTCTTTCCCACTCTTTTCCATTACAATCTTAGGATAAAGAGATATCACAGATAATGATAAAATTGTTTAATTACAGAATTTTTTGTGACATATAAGCACGTAATGATCAATGAAAAAATAATTGATACTCAACATTTTGACAGTTCCAAAACTAAATTTCAAGGAAATATGCAAATGTTTTCTAAAAAAGCTAAGTAGTAGTTAATTTGTAGATTTAGGCTTGAAAATGGCATTAGAAACGCTAAAAAACTGAGATAAAGTTTTATTTTTCATTTAATTTCATAATTAATTATAAGCAAAGATGTAAGACTGAGGCCACGTATTTAATGAAGCTGTACCTATAAAACTAGTTATAAAAACTCAGATTCACTACGAATACGAGGTATTAAACTTCTTAACCTCATACAATATATTATTAAGTAAACTTTATCCAATATTTTATAATTTTTATAGAATAAATTATTTGTTTATAATATTCAATATGGCGGCCAGTATTTGAGGAGGATTTTCAGCAGCAACTTAGATAGTACAGACGTATGAGTCAAGTGAAGCCAGATATGCTACCGTACAATAATTTAGTCTTCCAAGCCTTTGCCAGTCTACGGCATCATCAGGGAATGAAGATGGATCAGGGAAGTGAAGAGTATTATAGGCGACATATTTGGCAAGACAATTGAGGTTCAGCAAACAATAGGAGAATGGGCAACGGTTGGTAATGTAAATACATTAGAAACGAAATAAGAAACAGAACAAAAGAGTCATCCAAAAAAATAATATATTTAGAGAAAACACGGTCAAAATAAAAGGTATTTAAGTTCGGTGCATTCTTCCCTAGAATTGATTTCGGGCTTAAGTTTTCTAATCTTTAGTGCTTCAAGGAGGCAGAGGTTTGCTGGGTTGGTTAGCGATAATGTGAAATAATTAAAACATCACGTTATCGCCCACCACATCATCATGATCATTCAACGACCTAGTAAACCTCCTTGAAGCGCTAAAGACTAGAAAAATCAATAAAAACTTTTATTGCCATTTCTGATTTTCTTCAAGTTACGAACCTTTTCGATACAAGGTCTGACACCAACCATGATACCAGTGCCATAGATTTTCCCATTCTTGCTGAGAGCCTGCAAATAAAAATAAAGTTTACAGTGTTGAAACGGTTGGTTAAGTGAAAGTAAAAACAACATTGACTCTGCCACAGGAACCAAGACGAGGCATACATGTAGTAACATTGTTAGTAAACTAATAAACAAAGAAACATTACAATTTCCAGATGGCTCGAAAAGTGTAATATTTAAATTTCAGGAAAAGGTTCTTCACTTTAGTCAAAGAAAATTTGCATTACTTTCCAGATGATTTCAGTATATGACAAGCTTAGTCAAAGTCTGGTACTTTATATTAGAAAATCGCTTTATCGAATCTCTAAGTCAACTCCACAACTACCTGCATACTTAATTTCAGTATGTAGTTCTTTCATTTGACAAACTAACGTTTTAAAAATCCATTTTATTTTAAAAAATATTAAAAAAATACAACTTACTAATAAAAGACATAAAACTTATATATTTGCTTTGATTTTGCTTTAAAAATCAGATATATTCTTTGAAATGAATTGCAGATGGTTGTTCAAGTTAATCCTGTATGGACATTCAAGATTCTTTTCATTTAAAATTAGCTGAAAAACATCTTGAAAAAATGCCTTTGTTTTTGTTTTGTGCTATAATTTTTACAACATGTAAGCAGGGTAAAAAACTTACATCCATCTGGCCATTCGAGATGAGATTTTCACAACGCACTCAAGTTCAATAAATTTTCCAGTTCGATATAGTAATAATCTTGCAATAAAATTATTAATTAATCTCATCCAAAATTGTAATTACTGCATAAGTGTGTTTTTATATGTGTGTGTTCTCTGTATATCTTCGGTAAAAATCTTCCATGTGAATGTGGATTGACTTATTTGCACATGTGATCCCAAGACCTGCGACTGAGAGGTTGTTGTTTACAAAACTCAGTTTGTGCACTTTGTACATAATAATGCAATAATATGCTTAACTTCAAAGGAAAATGATACTTCACAGTACCCTAACTTTACAATATATTTTTCAAGCACAGCATCAGAAAATTAATGTCTGTGACAGTTATACTCAACTCTTTTTTCTATGCAAGTTTGACTATAAAATACTTTTGGTTTGACATAATTATGTCCTAAAACCCTCCTTTGTCAGTATACTCAAAAGAAACAAGTTAGAGAAACAATGAGCACTGTATTTACTATTAATAATACACATTGTAAAAAATGTTTATAAGTTATCTACATTCCAATCACCATTTCTTCCCAAGTAAATATGAAATTACAATTATGATACATGTATTCTAAGGCTGATGACTTAATGTTATAATCATGCAGGTAGGAGTTTATGTGTATCATGGCTAATATTTCGAGTTAAAAACTAACCTTAGCTTTCCAATGACTTGTCTCTACAATTGTGCTGTTAACATTATGAGTTTAAAATTATAACAATTTCATTGTAAAAATAAACAATTTTTTCAATTATAGAAATTAATTTTACTGTAAGTCGCCAGGCATGCTAATCGCACGCCTCATTCAACTACTGTAGGCGAGCAAATAATCAAAGTCTCACTTTTTTTTCACAATGTGGCCTGATCTATTTACCTTCTTTGCCTGTAACTTTGACTGATATTCTAAATGCATCCAATTCCCATTTGCGGCAACCTGTATTAACAAACGTTAACATACATTTATAATAGACTCTTTAAGAAGTTTATAGTATTACCAAACCTAAAATAAACATATAACTTTATAAGATATAAATAACATGATATAACTTAATGATACCTGTATCTTAGATTTTCATTTTTATATCAAGTTACAATATCTCTTGAAATTATAGTTCAAGGGTACATACAGTGTAGAACATTTAATCTATCATACGAAAACATAATCAATGATAGAGTGTTGGTTTTGAGAAGGAGGATGCCTTGAATCAAGTGAGATGGAGAGTGGGAGTTGGAGAGATTGCTGCTAGAGTGGGGTAAATCCGGCCACCCCCATTTACAGGGATAAACCCATATCAAAACTGGATTGATTGATTATTTGATTAAGTTTATGGTATCTAATCTCCCTCTCGCTGCCTGTTTGTTTACAGTAATTCCATAGTACTTACCACATGTTTGACAATGTTTCCATATTGGGAAAACTGTTGCAGGATGAATGATGTGGCAGCAGGTGGAAATCTGTAATTGAAAATTCTTGAATGTTTAACAATCATATAACCGTGCAGTACTTTGCTTCCTAACCGTTATCATCATCATAAAGTAAAAGTCAAATATAATTTAATGTTTTCACATTGTTTCATATAAACTCAAACAATATATGTTGCATTAGTCCCTTCTCAAATGTATACTTTTAAGTATTAATAAAATTATTTTAAAGAAGTCACAAAACATAGGGCAGCTACTGTTTTTGCAAAATCAAAAGGAGAGACATTCTTATTACTTACCCAAACACAGTCACCCAACATTCACTCATTGTATCATTGCTAGTAATGCCTTCCCTAAAGAAAAGAAGTTTTCATTAAATTGGAATACTGTATTTTAATATGGTACAATTAGTACAGGAAGTCTGAGCAATGAATTTGAAGTCCAGAGTCCTGAGAAATAAAAATTTCAAACTTTTTTAAAATAATTTTGTTTGGTTACAGCATAATTATTATTTCATTGGTAGTGAAATTTACAATTAACAATAATCTATTATAATTATTATAACACTAATACAGCTAAAAACAACAATAGTATTTTCATGTTTTCAACAAAAATAAAAACTTTGGTTTGTTTGTCTATGAGAGTAGCCCAACCTCAAAGTCATTTTTAACTTTCATCTAACACAAAGGCAAATAAAAAAAAAGGTGGTTTTAGCCAAGGCATGAAATGCGATGTGAGAATATTGCTAAAAAATTGTAGAACTGATGCTTTGGCACAAGAGTGAGAATGAAACGAAGCCAAGACCAAAAGCTTTGTTTGGTAGACTTGGGAATAGTAGGTTTCAAAATTTTGTGTTTGAAAATCAAGGGAAGTTATGTTACTGTACAAATTATAATTGTAAGCATTGTAATAAATTCTATGATTCAAACATGTGAACTTATAATAATTGTATTGTTTCTCCCAATGATTGTCCAGCGTTATGGACAAGAACTACTCAATTATTGACATTATTATTGTAAAAAGATTTCAATCAATGCAGTTCAAATAAAATAGAGACTTCTCTATAAAGAGTGTAAATGAGAAAAGCCTGGGCATGAAAGTTAAATGATCGGTCAGTCAGTCGAGGGACAACTAGATAGTCCCCTTTTGATCACAAGAAGGCATTCATGCCTTACAAAGGCACTTCAAATAAATACAAATTTGAAAAATAAAATTATAATAAAAAGTCATATAACTTGCATTTAAAACAGCTTTTCATAACATGATCTAATTTACTGTATTTCTTTAACCCTTCATAAAACGATATTTCAGTTCATAATATATTTACAAAATAACATACCCTTGTGTATAAAATGGATCGATCTGTGCAGGTGAAGGTGGGGACACCCTGTGTCTTGGGCTGAACAGTTTGGAATCAACATTGCTACCTGAAATAGAAGCACCAATAATGTTTTACCTTTTATTACATCATGTACACTTTGTTTATAATAATATTTTAAAATATTCAGTTACAGCTCCATACACAAGTAAAATCTTTTAAACTACAAAATATTATTTATCAAAATTGCCAATAAAAGCTTAAAAGCATAAATGGTAAAAAAATTGATTAAAAACTTTTCACAAGTTACGTTTTCATCATATTGTCATAATCTTCCAGTTGGTGGGAAAACAATAGTTTAATATAAACCGTTATGCTTAAGTTTGAAGTTGATAATTATGTAAAGATTCTTAAGGGGAAAAAACAGAAAGGCAATGCATGAGTTTGCTTACAAGTTTAAGTTTGCATGGAATTTAGCGATAAGAAGAGCTTCGATAGGATGCAGCAAAAGGTCCAGAAAGAAGCAGGAGGGACAACTTTAAGGTGACTAAGCAATTGGGATTTGAGGAGAGATCTCCAGCAGGTAATAGGTCTTGATGTTCACTGATGCATTATTTAAGATTATGTAATGTTTTATCAATATAAAATGATGTCAATTTACAGCTGCACTGGCCTCAAAAGTGGTAAAATGATGTGAAAAGGGTGTTTGCTTTTGCCTTTGTTGATAAGAGACTTCATTTGACATAAACATATCATCATCATCATCATCATCATCATCATCAATCCAGTTTTAATCCGGTTTTATCCCCGTAAACGAGGGTATACTCGTTATTTATTTCTCATATAATATATTAAATAAAAATGGTTAACTTCCTATTCTGATCATATATCTCATTCTGACATATTTAAGGCAGATAAAAAAGATTTGTGCAATCATAAATTCTGCAGCTTGAACTGTTAATTATAATTTATGACATCAAATATGCAATATAAGTTATTAAATACTAATAATAAAAATAATAACAACAATTAGTAAATTTTTAGCTCAGGATAATGATTTTCCAGCTTTCTGATTGGTTCCCTAAGCCCATGATATGAGCCATTATC
>JAOBBB020393472.1:0-17617 GCA_025331005.2 Zoanthus gigantus
AGAGCAAAACTTGTGAGTTTAAAAACTTTTGCATTTTAAAATAATGTAATTTTTACAGACATATTTTGATCATGCAGTTTTAGGAATAAAATAATGCCGACTATGTGTTGACTGCGACAACAGGGTGAGCTAAAATGGCAAAGTTTATTTTCTCATGTTCGCTGTGCTCATAGTGCTCATCTTCTAAACAAAAATCACTTGTTCGTGTTGCCAAATAACTTCTATTTCTGCAATTTCAAAATCTTTCCAACGAAACTCTGTTTTTTGGCTTGACAGAAATTCTAGAAAAAGGAACTACCGATTGTATTTGCTAGCCATTTTGTTCAAAGTGTACCATTTCATTTCAATGTCAACAAGTTATCTTGGGTTTTCGAGTGATGCAAGTGTAAACGCGATCTCGGACACTTCGAGTGATCTTGCGTAACTCGGAAAAATGCCAGTATAAACGCTTTCGGGGACGACCCGGAATTACTCCAAGATAACTCGCGCTGGTGTAAACGGGGTCAAAGAGTGCCCAAGACGTGAATTAGTCACATTTCTTTAGTCTTGCGACAATCATTACCGCCGTTGATGACAGAAAGACCAACTGTAACAAAATTAGAAATAGAATGATTAGAGGAGTTAAAATGGCGAGAAACAGGTTTAGATTGGTCGTTCTTGCGTATGTCATAAAGGTGATCTCTGATGAGATCACCTAAACGACGGCCAGTTTCCCCGATGTATAACTTGTTGCAATTAGAGCATTGAGTGTAATAAATAATAAATTAGACGTAACATTACACAAGATATTCTTCAAAACCAGTACAAAGATTTGCCACTGAATCTTTGCCAGCAGAAAGCTATCGTAAACTTTCTACTTCCTCGGATAGCAATTTGAAGTCACGTCGGCTTTTCAAAATAAAAGTTCTCACGTGACACCTCTCGAACAATGAACACTTTACAGTCAGATTCTGATCTGACTGTAAAATAAAGATTTGGGGGATTTGGCTGCAAGCGTTTCTTTTCCTTCCTTCTCCCCAGTCCCCTATCTTCTTTTTTTATTTTTATCTCCAGTAAGATCCCCCCTTCGTTTTTGCGTTTCCTATGCAGGCTAGCTAAATTGCAATCTGTATAAATATTGTCTAAATTTGGATTCAGTTTTTCATTTAAGTTTGGCTGTCGGGGCTTGGGAATTCCAGTTTCCTTGGTTTCATAAACTCCTTTACTACTTCATCAGTGACACGCTTTCTTCTTTCTTGATGCTGAGCTACAAGTGGCTGTAGAACTGAGATAAGTTCCTTTTTTAGCTCACCAGTCAACATCTTCCCACTTGTGTAGTCCTAGAATCAAAAATCATAATTTTGATTTCACTTAAAAACAAATCTCTGACAACATTTACTTCACGCACCTTATTGATTATAAATCAAGTTTATTGATTAACTTTACCGACAAATCAAACTTTACTGTCAAATGTTTAGTTATTTTGTCATGTTCTGTGCATTTTCCATTTGGCTTTGCTCAAAATATAATTAATGCTCTTTAGAATCATGTAAGTTGACACAGAGTATAAGATTGCCTGCTACAGCAGCTAAAAGCTAAGCTAAATCCTATACGAGCCCAGTGGCCCATGGAGCCGGCGCTTATCTCCGGTTTCTGTAGTGTTAAGCAGATAAGAGTGTTTGACTCCCCCTTGACGAGGCACTAATCCATCGCAGGTTAGCTCCCAGCAGACGCTGGTACTCATTTACCTACCCTGGAAGGATGGAAAGCTGAGTTAGCTTAGGCGGAAACAAAGGGCACACAAATATTCAAAGCTCGGCAGAGCCGGGATCCAACTGGGGACCTTGAGGTCAGAAAACAGAGATCTTACCAACTGCGCCAACTATGCCCGCTACAGCAGCTAACATGCATCTATATATTAAGATGTTCTCAGTGGGACAGAGTGGTTTCCTTCAAAATTTTAGAACCATGTGATCAGACAACCTGCATTTAAAATTCAACATAAGATACATGTGTACAACAAAAACAGGATTAATAGTTTTTTATTGAAACTCCAAGTGAAAATGCACGTGCGTTTCGTTGAATATACCATGTGTTGCTGGCGAGGTTTGCTTCGTCAGTAATTCAAAATGTGGTAAACTTAGCTGGCAGACTTTCTGGCAGATCGGCATGAATTTCTTACAAATAAGTTTTAACGACCAATCTAAGCAATTTCAGGCTTCAACAACAATCAAACCTGTATTCTATGTGATAAACCTGTATTCTATGTGATAACCTGTATTCTATGTGACAAACCTGTATTCTATGTGATACATGCACAACTTAGTCACAATAACCGTACAAAATATCATCAACAGATCAACTAAAAATAACCTGCTCTACCAGTTGTGGGTTCATAGCTCAGTTGGTTTGAGCGCTGCACTGATATCAGAGCTCACAGGCTCCATTCTCGATGAAGCCGTAGTTTGCTTAAAATACATACAGTACATAACCGCAATGATCCTTCATAAAGTCATTGTTTACTCTACTGTACGAGTCTCAACAAATGTTTTATAACTAGTTTAAAAAAGATTTAAAACTTAGAAATAACTATACTAATTCACAGCACAAACCTCTCGAATTTGTGTCAGTTTTTCATCGTCTTCCAAAAAGAAGGTCAGATACTGGTACGAAATATCAACACTGATGTCTCCACCCAGTTGCCTGTGTTCTTCAATAGTGTCCCGGCCACCAGAAAATGCATACTTATTTATCTGTTGAGATAAAAAAAATGCTTTAACAAAACATTTAAAAAGAGTATACAATAATTTTTTAACAATTTAACTTATTCAAACATTTTAAAAAGGAAGGGTTCACAACTTTTTAGCCAATTGTTCACTAGTTTTCACTTTAGGTCTTAACTTGTGTAAGTTTTTTTTAGCTATCTAAAAACAAATGTTTTAAATATTATTTATACATTATTAACAAAAATTTAGATCCATAATAATACTACATGAAAAACAAAGGTCATATAAAAAAGACCTTGGAGAGACTGAAATGTCCTGTACTGTAGATTATCAATCTTTGAGAAGTATTGAGTGCAAAAAAAAATCCTAAATCTTTATTTTCATTACCTTCTTTTTTATCTGAGATGGAGTGTCTGTTAGAAAAATAGAAGATGTGGGATCACTTGAGCTCATTTTTGTCTTGGCACCTTGTAGAGCAGGAAAAAACGTAGAAAAAATGAGAGATGGTTTCAAGCATCCCAGCCTTGGCGCTACATCTCGTGTCATTCTAAAATATGGATCCTGCAAATACAGACAGTTTATTAGAAATAATAAAAAGGATGAGAGAATGTAAAACGTTAAATGCCTACTTCTTACTGACCAATGATTTAGAAGCATCCTGTAGGAATTGAATAAACATTACTAACACCTTGGTGTGTTTATAAAATTGCATAATGTACCTAAAAAATCCATAACATATAATTTATAAAAATGTATAACACATTTATAAAAATCCATTGCACATTTATATAAATGCATAACGTGTTTATAAAAATGCATATTAACATATTTATAAATATATATTAACATAAAAAAAAAATATTTAAAAAACTCATAAGGTACAGATACAAATTCTGAACATAATTATATACAGTGTATATGTAAATTTTGTCACAGTTGGTGCCCCACATGGGTAAGATCCAACATTTAACCCTTGAACGTTTAAGGAAGAGTGGTCTTCAAATGGACTTCCTGGGTTTTTTTTCGATTTTCTTCTAAAGCGTTTTAGCATTGCCCACAAATGGCAGCTTTTCATTGTGATTCAACAAGTATTTTGTAACTTGAATAGATTCTTTTTACAGCTTTTGAAAGTGAAGAGTTTCTTGTTAAAGTATTTTCAAAAAATAAATAAATAAAACAGTCTCAAATACAAAAATTACAAAGAATTTATAAAAAAAGGGGGAAAAAAGTCAAAAATTTGCAATGATGATGTCATCAATTGATGTTAATGTTGCCATAAAAACTGATTATAATAAGTAACTCAAGACAAATACATTTGAAAACTACAATTATAGTTCAGCTTTGTACCTGCTAACTAGCTAACTCGATTTTCCATCCTTTTGGGGTAGGTAAATGAGTACTAGCGTCAGCTGGGAGCTAGCCTGTCCCCCATCCAGGGTCAAAGATTCTAATCCGCTTAACACTACAGAAACTGGAGATAAGTGCCGCCTCCATGGGCCACTGTGCTCATAAAGGATTTAGCTTTTAGCTACCTTTGTGCCTGCTAATTTTGATTGTTGCCAAAGCTTTTCTAGAATAAAAGTTAGATAGGGGTGGGGGTGGGGTCCAAACGAATCCCATCCTTAATGGGTTAATTTGTTACAATAAATTGCTTGGTCTTCCGAGGGTTAAGGGAATACAATCCACATCGAGTTTTAAGAAGAATATTCTTGAGGTCTTTTTGAATGGATTAATGGTCTTGCAAGCTAGATCATGAGATCTTCAAATCAGTTCAAAAAGACTTTTCAGGTTCGGATCAATGAAATCTTCGAGGGTTAGATCCATGTATTTTCAAAGATCAGATGAATGTGTCTTCCAGGGTCAGTTCTTTGCATTTTTCACATCAATGCACTATTGAAAGTCATACACATCAAGTCTTCCAGAACCAGGTCTGAGCTTGGTTACCTGGGTTAGATCCTTGATGCCTTTCTGGTCATATTGCTAAGGCCTTCCAAGGCCAGAACCAGATCTATGAAATCTTCCAGGTTACACTCACGAGGTCTTCCATGTCACAAGTATTAAGATGTCCAGTTTCAGAATCAAAAACACTTCCAGGGTCAAATTCCAATAGTCTTTCAGGTTAGAAACAGGGTCACAACCGTGAAGTCTTCCATGTCAGATTCACAAGCCCTTTCAAGGTCACAACCATGAAGTCTTTCACGTCAAATCCACAAGCTCTTCCAGGCTCACAACCTTGAAGGCTTCCATGACAGATTCACAAGCTCTTTCAAGGTCACAACCATGAAGTCTTCCACGTCAAATCCACAAGCTCTTCCAGGCTCACAACCTTGAAGGCTTCCATGTCAGATTCACAAGCTCTTTCAAGGTCACAACCATGAAGTCTTCCATGTCAGATCCACAAACTCTTCCAGGGTCACAACCATAGGTCTTCCATGTCAGATTCACAAGCTCTTTCAAGGTCACAACTATGAAGTCTTCCATGTATGTAAGACCCGTAAGTTCTTCCAGGGTCAGAAATGTAAACTCTTAGTGATCAGTGCCATACATTTTCGGGGGCATTACTTTTTTATGGTCAGATCCAAGAAGGTTTCCAAGACATTAAATTTTTGTGGGGTCCGATCCAAGAAGTCCTTCAATATAGCATCCATGAAGTATTCCTTGCTGACATTCTCAATAGGACTTCCAGGAGTGGTAGCTAAAGACTGTTAAAATAATACTAACTAATTTTTTAGGAAAATAATTAATATAAATTTATTTGTAAACAAAGCATTTTCTAATCTGGGACAACTTCAGCGAATAGCTTGGTAATTAATTATCATGATATTTACCTGATCAATAGCACATGGAATTAGACAAGGGACATCTTTTCTTGCACCAAATGTGTGTGGAAATGAACTACTAAATGATGGAGATGCTTGGATTGCAGGAAATGCAATTTTGCCTACAAAAATAAATTATTGTTACCTTTAATAGGAATTTTAAATTATTAATAAATCTAGTATATAAATAAATTTTTAAAAAGTTGACACTTTTGAATGAAACCTGAACTAAACATCTGATTGTAAGCCAGTTCTACATGTACAAACTTTCAGAGGAAGGTCATTAAATTATATAATGATTTTAAAAACTACTTATGTTACACTATAGTTTTTAAGTCTTAAATTGGAAAATCTTACCTATACAATCACTATCTCCAAATCCAAATATCCCTTTTACTTGGTTAAAAGTGACACATTTCTGAACTTTTATTATATTTGTATAAAACTCGGGACACTGTCTGAAAAATAAACAATATTTTCATAAATAAACTCTTATTGTTATTGTTCAAGATAAATTTGAAAAATCATTATATTCTAATGGGAGATTCAGATTCAAAGGCCCACATGTTAAGTCAAACTAGTTATTACCACAAGTAAGGAGAAAGCTGTTGAGCGGTAAACATATTAAAATGCATAACTTTATAGAGGGTAATCTATACCACTTGTGATTTACAAGTCATATGAAATATGTCATTATTTCAAATTTTACAACTAGAGAAGACAATTTAGTAAGGTACTGTAGTGGAAGAAGACATTAGAGGATAGAAAACAGTGTCCAGAGGCAACTCATATTACGTCCTACCCAGGAGTGGGAAACTAGGGACAATAAACAAGGATGATGATAAAACTTTAAGAAATCACTGCTTGGAGGTCAAGATTATAATGGCAAGAATTTAGTAAATCAAAATATTCTGAGAAAACATGCATTTTTTTTTATGGCATACAATCCCATGTTTTTGCATGCTGGTGTTTTCCTTAGTGTGGAAGATAAGCTTAGCAGTGAGTCACCAATTAAAAAAATAAAATAGATATACAAAGCCATCTTATTATCAAAATGAGAACTAAATGAAACAAAGGACTAGGCACAGGAATTACAAACTTAATCACAGCCAAACAATGACAAACTTCACTCCAGGGACTTATACACTTTTGATTTAGTTAATATAATATCAGTAAAAATAGTACTTATAAAATGATATATTATTTAATAATGAATCTAATATTAATATCATTTTACATTATGATAAAAGTTTAATGCTTGTGGGATGTGGCTTTAATGATATACATCCTATATGATAGCACATAATTATGTGCTAATAGCTAACTTGTATAGCCACTGAATAAAAAAGAAATAAACAGTATAGGAATATAGAATTATGAAAATTTCTAGCCTTGTAATTTTCCACATAATTGTTGGAACCTGTAGGTTCCATTCAAGAGTTGTTTTAAGACATACTCTTACCCTATGTAATCGATATCAGAGAAAATAAATGTCTTCTTGACATCAAACCCACAAGCAATGATATCCTTGGCATTCTCGTAAGCTAGTTTATGAGTCTCCTCTGCTGTCAAGTCTTTCATAAAAAACTTTTCATCATCTGTTAGCTGTATAACAAGTGGAACATTGAATGCCTCCTGCAGATACCTGGCATTTAGGAACAACAGTGGAAATATGAGATTAAATAAAATTCTATAATTAAAATTAAAAAAAGTTCATAATAATGCAGTAATTAATAATTAGTACCACTGAAATAGTTCTGATATAGTAATGGTATATTTAATAAAATTAATGGGAAATGTAAATAAATTTAACTATTTAATAATTATTAACTAAGAATAAAACATTTTCTTTGTGCCAATCATAGCCCGGTGAAAACAATTGGAAGATCAGTAAAAACCCAAGATTCAGTTTTTACCAGCTTGAGAATTCTCACAAACTTTGCAGAGATTTTCACCAGGCTATGAGGGCACAGAAAACATGTTTTAATTCTTTAATTTATAAAATTATTATTTTCCAACTTAACAAAGAGAAAGATGATATACAAAACCCATATGTAAAGTTCTATTACTGAATATGAAACTGTAAATTCTTACAACTTGAAGACAGCCAATCATATCATTCATGTTATTTTCATGCTTCATAGCACAATAAAAACACACTTATTGACCAATCAAAACACACATACTATCTAAATTACTTTATAATTACCATTTAGTACTATTTCTCTCTCAACTTTTCATAACCATGAGTTGGAAAATAAAAATGATTGATAATAACAATTGACGTACCTAGTAATTAATTGGAGCTGCAGATATTTATAAGGCTAGCATTATAGTTTTAGCTTTTATTTGAGTTACATGTAATGGATAAAAAAATAAATAAATATAAATTTAATATTTATAAATTTATAACCTCTCAGCTGCAAGAGTAGCTTTTGAGATTTTTTTTTCAGAAAATCTTGTTACAGTAAGTAACAGTGAGGTTGAAAAACAAGTAAAAAATTTTCTGACACTAACGCTTTTCATTCTTTTAAATTAAATCACCCTTGGAAACATATTGTAGATAGCTTTCAAATGCTAATAATTTAATTTTTAAGTGCTGTCAAAAGAGTTTTTAAAAACTGACTTGGTGGTTTACAGTATTGAAGCTTCATTTGGAAGTCAAGCAGATGTGTACTGGGTAAAAAAGAAGTTTTAATTGATACCTGCGCATTGGCCCTTAGCAGTCAAACCATTTCTCACCAAGTTGTCATACCATTACTCAGCAAGCTGTCATACCATTACTCATAATGCTGTCATACCATTACTCACCAAGCTGTCATACCACTACTCACCAAGCTGTCATACCATTATACACCTAATCACCAAGATGTCATACCATTACTCACCAAGATGTCATATCATTACTTACCAAACTGTCATACCATTACTCACCAAACTGTCATATCATTACATTTACCAAACTGTCATACCATTACTCACCAAACTGTCATATCATTACTCACCAAACTGTCATATCATTACTCACCAAGATGTCATTATCATTACTTACCAAACTGTCATACCATTACTCACCAAACTGTCATACCATTACTCACCAAACTGTCATACCATTACTCACCAAACTGTCATACCATTACTCACCAAACCGTCATATCATTACTTACCAAGCTGTCATACCATTACTTACCAAACTGTCATACCATTACTCACCAAACTGTCATACCATTACTCACCAAGCTGTCATACCATTACTCACCAAGCTGTCATATTACTTACCAAACTGTCATAATGGTTTTAATTGTTTACGTATATAACTAAGCATAGTTGTAGCACTTACTGTGTAAAAATGAATGGAATTAAATGCCCTAAATGCATTGCTTCTGACGATGGTCCTCTACCAGTATAAAGATAGAATGGTTTCTTGGCCTCGTATGCATCCAAAACTGCATTCAAATCTCTATAATTCATCAAGCAAATAAATATTACATAAAACAATCACATTATTGTAAAATGCAGTTTTTATTGTGTAGGATCATTATACAATAATGTAATTAAACAATCTGTGCAAAACAAATTATGGAAAGTAACCTGTGCCGCACTTACTACTGTATCAAATCATTTGAGTCTTCCACTATTAGATTTTTGGATCAGATTGTGGCAACTTCCCCTTCTTCTTTTTTCTCTCTCCCTCTTTTCTTCTCTCTCCCCCTATTCCTCAACTACTATTATGATTCAAAACTAACTTTAGGATAACAATGGCCCCAAATATCCCAAAAAGTAAGCAAGTAAGTGCCACAATAATGTTTGTTTTCAAATTTTATTTCATATATATATACATCGAAGTAAAATATATATGTTCTATATATTACGCATGATGAGCTTGGGTTACCTGTGGCTTTATGTGCGTGTGATAAATATAATGGGGATAATCAATGTCAGAATAATTCTAAGTTGTTCATGTACCACTGAAGTATGGACAGAACTAAATAATATTTTTTTTTCTAAAATTCTTACTTTTATTATTCTATTACCCCCTTCCTCCCCCAATCAAAATGTTTGTAAAACAGTAATAAAAATTAAATTGGTCTGGCCTTATATACCTGTGAGAAAAAAAGACTCCTCTCTTCAGCAGATGATGGACAGGTTTTTGAGTAAGCTTCTCAATTCTTTCAAGGTGTGATTTATCAAGTGCAGAACAACCAAACTGTCCTATCCAATAAAAAACAAAAAATGTAAAAATGATTAACTTATAACAAGTGATAACTGTAACACGTTTTATATTTGATGACGTTTCGACGTCTGCTAACATCATTTTCAAGTCATTGTTATTCAAGCAAAGCGAAGTTTATATAGGTGTAATGGATACATTTTTAAATACATTTTAAGTATGGTAGAATTGCACAACAAAAAGAAAAACAAATTAAAGCTGCAAAACTTAAAAAGTGCCAATTGAAACTATACTAATATAAAATTATTAGTTTCCGTCTTAACAAAGAGAAAGACAGTCTAAGAAGCATGTATGTCTAATTTAATTTTTTTCATGAAATTGTCAATTCTCACAACTTGGAGACAGCCAACCATATGGCTCACATCATTTTGGTGCTTCATAGTACTATGAAAACACACTTGTAGACCAATCAAAGCACACATACTAGCCAAATTATCTTATAAAACCCACTGATTTAACCAATAAATTCAATATCCTATAGGTTATCATAGCATTATAAACTTGCATCATACACCAAGTACTGTCTATAGTTCAACCTCACCAAGTAAGCATTCTTAGGGATTTATTTAATCATCATACAGAGAGTGAAATATAATATCAATCTGTGCTAGCTAACATACCATTTTCAACTTACAATATTTCTGGACGTAAACTGAGTTTCCGGGTTTTTAAAACATGCTAAAGATCTGTAACTTCCTTTCGCATACAAACAAATTGATACTGCTAAAACAGTTCTAACTTTCCTTTTAAGTTAACAAACCATCAAAACAATAACGGTTGTTTTTAAAGCAAAGATCATGGCACCCTACTTTATAACTTACTGATCAACTTGTTATAATCAATTCCCTTGTTATCTGCCGCCACGACTTTTTCCATTGTTACGATCTGTTCAAACTGTTCATTCTCTTTGTTTGCATCACCGGCGGACGCCATATTTTTCAGTCTCTGACGAAGGAAGGCAGAAATAGTTATAGATCCTCTCGTTAAAACACGTTTTAAAGAATTTATCATTCAGCGTTTCTCCTACAAATAATGTTACAGGAGTTTTGCTTTATACTTGCGTCAGCCGTTTGTGAGCCCGCGTACATACAGTAGAGAGGCAGCGGATAATATAGAGAGAGGACATAGAGAGAGCTTAGGCCTCAGCAAGTCATACAAGCAGTACTTCGTGCGAGCTAGAGTTTTTATCCTTTAGCATGAGAGCGATGGGTCTAATCGGGTTAGTATCTCCCAACTAGTCGGACAGAAAATGCAATAATAAAGTTAGCAAAATGCAATTTGAAGAAATATTTATTTAGGTAAAAACCGAAAGGAAGCGTCACGCTCGATTGCGAAGACTTTAAACCGTCAGTGCACGCACAGGCAGCCCAAGCTTAATTTGTGTGATATTTGAAAAATAAGACGTTGGACCGTTAGAAAATTGGCTTAGGAAGGCTCATCACCTTGACAATTAGTTGATCAACGAGGAGGAAAGAAGGAAGATTTGCCTTACTACCTGGGATATCCTGGAAAATTCTCTTTATCAATAACGGTACGTAAACAGAATTTATTTTATTAATATACAAGAAGCGATTTGGTTTTTCGGATCAATATCGATTCTGAAAACTCTGACGAACATGTTTAGTGAAATTTTAAGAAACCACGACCAAGTTTTTAATTAAAGAAATTTTAGTCATAGTTCGTTGCGGAGTTGAAATTATGTTAATGGCGGCAGATAGCAGTGTGTAAGTTCACAAACTATATTTGTTTCACTTCCTTCTAATACTGGGAAGGAACCCCGACCCGAAAACCTTTGTTAAATGTCTCCAGATGCTATAAATGCACTGACAACAAACAAAAAAACACACAATAAAAGTAAGAAAACTTTATTTTTGTCATTTGTAAGACAATTTTTCAATTTCTTTTAAACAAATATTTTCCCATACAAAGTCTTGTTAACCGTCATAATAATTTCAAACCGTCACACAATTTTAGCTTGGGCCGCCTGTGGTGCACTTGCCATCCTCTTGCCTGACAGGAGCGTAAAACATAGTGAGACATTCATTTAACTTGAATTCTTTCTCAATCTCTACCATAACTGTATATGTTTAAATTTTTGTTTGACTAGAAGAGTAGACTAGTCTAGAAGAAGTAGGAAAGTACCAGGAGTGGGAGGGTTGGGGGGGGGATTTGAGGGGGATGAAATTACTGACTATAAAGCCAAAAGCATCTGTACCCTTAAAAACTGAAAATGAGAACTACCCTCTTTCCAGGGTTTTCCAATTGGCCCCCAATTAATGCCAAAGCCCTGGACATTGTTTGAGGGAAAACAATAAATGAGACCGTATACCAAAATTAATACATTGCTTGTGCAAATTTGTTTGGCAAAAGTGTCGTCGCAACATGCTTATGGATCGCTCAATAACGATTACAAATGAGTGATATTTTACCCTACCATAATACAACTCAGAAAGGTTGATTTTAAAATCTTTTCGCTACGCCCATGGCATCATAAGCAAAGCGTTTAATTAAAGTTTTTCGCTGCGGTTTACATATAAACGTGGGGAATCCCGAACTCTACGGTTTAGAAACAAAAACAGCATTTTATAGGAATAGGAGTCAGCAAATCGTTACATGTAAACGCTAGCCGAGTATTGCCAAATAGTAAAACTAGAGCGCCAGTCATCAGTACTTGCAGAGCTCAGAGTGTCGTCCTCGAGCTTTTGTTTTGCTCGTTGGCATTTAGCAATAGCTATTACTAGTATAGAGTATAACTAACTAGAAAGATAATTACCTCCATAGATAGCTTATACAAGCTTACCAGCATATAATCAAATACAGAGAAAGGCAAACAGAAGGGTTCATTACTTCAGAGACTGCCGAAAAGCGCCATTACCTCAAGAAGACTTTAGTGGGCATTTCAATAATCTGCTCAAAAATTCGCCCACTAGTTGAATACGCCTCATCGGCTTGGAGTGGCATACCAGACTACCTCGCAAACAAATTGCAGAGAGTACAAAACGGTAGTCTTTACATCATTCGGTGTACCAAGAAACTCATTACCTTCGCTTGGCATCCGAAGGGAAGAGGCAACGGTGGCAGAACTGGTCTGAATTTCGCAGTGTCAGAATGACTCTAGCTAATTCTTAATACCCATCCCTCCCTCCCCCAGTTCACCACCGATGAAACTCAGATCTTCCGCGCATAAAAAATATCTATACCTTCATCTAAGACAGAAAGGCATATGCGATCTTTAATCTTTTATTTCTAGAGCTAGCCGCCTTTTAAACAAGAAAATGATGCAAATGATAGTGAGCATAAGTTAAGAAAACATTTGCCAAAGCCTTTTTGAATGCAATAACTACAATCTTAGACACGCCCCTAAGTTTGCAATTCCTCGTTATCGAACAAATAGATTCAGAGATAGCTTTATTATCAAATCAGCCATCTACGCAAACAATTAACTATGATTTTTACCATCCACGTACGTCCCCTTTTTAATCTTATTATATATTTATATACCTTTTATAAATTTTATTAATAGTTTTATTTTAATTTTGTAAATACGCAATTCAGCTTCACGGCTGCAACGTGTTTTTAATAAAGTATCTATCTATCTATAGTCTAATATTTTTATTTTTTTTATTTATAATTTTGTATCAATTTGTATGTATTTTAAAAGATTATCCTGTAAAACCATTGTATATATTCTTGAAGATGGTTCTTTAATAAAGTTACTATTATAAGTGTCAGTTAATAGTTTCTTGCTGCTGCTAGAAATGTCATTCAGTCAGGGTCAGTGACAGTTGGCATTGCCCCTTTTTTATCCACAAAAACAGGATTTTAACTAGCCGTGGCTATGCATGCGTGGCCGTTTTAGACCCTTCGTCACAACAGCATAGTTTAGAACTTGATAAAAGTTGTTGCCCTGCAACTGAGATAACTCTTGATCACGTTTTCACAGCAAGATTAATATCTATACTGTAGAAAATTAACTTCAAAGAAGAGCAAGAGTACCATATAAATTTATTTGTTGAACTTATGGCTATAACCTTGGCCGGCCATGTTGCACAACTACTACTATTACTACCACTACCGCTGCGGCTGGGGCTGCGGCTACCGCTACTGCTGCTGCTGCTACTACTACTACTGCTATTACTATCAATGGTAATAATTTATCATAAAAAAAAAAAATAGAACAAAAGTCGAGAAAAAGTGACCTTAAGGTATACAAATCTCCTTAAATGTTTACCTCTATAGCTGGGAAACCGAGCTTGTTTCTACTGTAGCTTTGCCCAAGCTCTACACTGACCTAGCAAACTCAACCTGCGTTTTCTATACTTCTATACTATAGTTTCCAGAGCTAACTAAATCAATTCAGAGCATGGAAAGGGTAAGTTCCCGAAAATGGCTTAATTACAGTTCTAGTGATTCACTGTTGGGTAGCAAATGAAACCAAACCTAATAAAATACAGTCCTCATACGCAAACAAGGAAAGAATGGTTTATATACTTGAGTAGTTGCATTTATGGGGAGTTTCGATGACGAAGGTTGATATAGTCAACTAATATTTTGACTTTACACAACAAATACCACAAGAACTAGAGTGGGTTAGGTTATTCAAGACCAACCAGGTTTCCCTGAAAAAGCTAAACAATTTAACTGCATCAACGAGAAGGAAAATCAGTGCTTAGTATATCAAACTCAAGGTTGGAATCTAAATTACTGTAAGGAGCTGACATTTCTATCAGTTACAGCCAACACTTTGTTGCTCTGACAAGGGGACTACACTCAAACTTTACTTTTTACACAACTTCAGAGCAGCCGCTAGGATCTTTTAAAGGGCTAGTAACTGCATACCTAAAGTATTATTTTCCAGCATTACCATTTAACATAGCACTAGACCATTAAAATGGGAAATGAACCATCAACTCACTGACTGTTAAATACATCCCAGTACTTATAACACTGATAATGAAACTTTCAACCTTGGAGAGCCAAACTTCTGAGTTTTACCATAACCACTTTTTGAAGATATCGTTGCTAGGTTAGTTAAGTATACAAGAAAAATAAAGCCATTTGAAATTATTACC
The DNA here is from genome assembly GCA_025331005.2 of Zoanthus gigantus. Lineage (NCBI taxonomy): Eukaryota > Metazoa > Cnidaria > Anthozoa > Zoantharia > Zoanthidae > Zoanthus > Zoanthus gigantus. The sequence continues at coordinate 14,828 of JAOBBB020393472.1, forward strand.
CACAAACAACAGCTCAATACAACTGTTGAACATGAACATTTTAATCTTTATTTTGTATTTTTTTGTACATTCTTCATAATCTTGAAAATCTGTGCCAGATATTAGCCCACACATCTTAGGAAATCAAAAGTCTGAAATTAACTCGTAGGAATGTAAAGTCAAATCAAACAAAAAAGTCGTGCAATAATCATTTTGGAAGCACATGCTATTATAAAGTGTTTTTCTACTGGTGCAGCAGTGACATCATCTATGATTCCAGCATTTCAATAACCTGAAAGAAAAAAATAGAACTTACTTTAAGCTTTCTGGCTTAACATTCTATTATACACTACTAAAATAAACAATTAAAATCTTTGGATGACAAGGGAGAACACATTATCATGGCAAACATTCGAAATTGTCCTTGCCAGTAATTATTATCAGGAAATACTGAAAAACAGCAGCTTCTTAGTATTCAGCAAAAACAAGTTTCTGTTACAAGTCAACAGAATTTCTGAGAGTGTGAAAGTGATATCAAAGTTACTTTAAAATCTTTCAGTGTGTCCATAATAACAATTCTATTCTAAACAGGAGATTTATTGTATAAGGTTTGGTCATAATCATAAAAGTGTTAGTAACTTCTCAAAGAGATATTCATATCAAAATTACTCAAATAAGACAGTGGAAGACAAGGAATTTCCAGAATGCAGAACACTGAATGTGACTACAATTTAAAAAGCTGAAGCAGAAGTACACCCATTCAAGAACATTCAATAACCCTACAGCAAACCATAAGCCTTACCCAAACCCTAAAATTACTCAATATGCGCAAATGGATAGTTTTTAAGGCTGCAATTACAGAAAAATCAGCAATATGTGTTTTTCCGCTGACCTAGTATACTGTAGTCACATTCTGCATTGAGCATTCTGCAAATTACACCCACCAATGGAAGACATGTTTTCAGCCTGGGCCTGGCAATTCTTAGGATGGAATTTGCTTTATGTAATCTTTACTTCAGCTTCAGATACATACAAGCATTCAAAAAGGATCCTGGTTAAGTTTAAGCCTACACAGCTGGGGCAAGACTTGAGCCCAGGCTAAAATTCATCATGTAATACAGGCCTAACACTCCTGAAGAAATTTATCATCAGGGTTGCCACTATATTTTACTTGATGTGAAATTCAAAGACTTTTCCATGACTTTCCAGGACCTTTTCAAGGAAATCCAGGAACTTCTCCATCAACTAAAACCTGAACACTTTACACATTTCTTTCAAAACAAACTTTATTATTCAGCTTTACTGAATTGGCTGATCCTGAAAATGAAAAACAACCAATGACAAGTCACTTTGGACAAAACATCAGGCTTTGCGAAGTCGCAGTTTTTGTTTTACAGCACTGCCGTATCAAAAAATATCTTAACTAACAGTACATTTTTATTATTTTTGGAAATAAAGAAAGAAATTTTTTGCCCATTCCCGGATTTTCAAGGACCACGACCCAAATTCAAGGACTTTCCAGGGCCTGGAATTTTTTCCCCCAATTCCAGAACTTTCCAGGATTTTCAAGGACCGTGGCAACCCTGCATACAAATGCCTTTTTGGAAATAATTTACACGAGTGGATTTTTCAAAAGTATCAAAATTACTTGATCCCATAGGGTTACTTATTTATTTATAAATTAACTAACAAACTAACTAACTAAATAAATAAATAAATACCCAATTTACGGTATTTTGCCAATAAAATTTATATATTGGAGAGTCAGGTTGGGGTGGTGGTCATCAGTCCCGCCTCCCACCTTTACAACCTGGGACTGAGTCCTGGGCTCCCCCACATGGGCTGAGATTTGTCGATCTCAATCTGATTCCGACAGATTTTTTCCCTCGAATTTCACACCAAGATCTGAGACGTTGAACGATTAAACATTAGCCTTTAGCTAGGAAGAATGGGCAACCACTTCCTTCGCAATTGATATATTCATTACTGATTTCCAAATTGAACAAGAAAATTTGTCCGATTACCATTTAATAACATCTATACATAACAAAATTACAAAGCAAGTTAAAGATTTGGACTTTGCACTTACACGCCACCATAACAAAAGTTAGCAGGTTCTTAGCAAATCCTAATGCTTGTTATTCAATCAATAACGACAAATGTTTTTTTTTAATTCCATTGAGCTAATTTGGTAATGAATTAACTCTTTTTTGCACTGGTGTTAACAAAAAAACAGCACAGCTCTCAGCCAATGAAAATCGAGTAATTTTGTTATGTATAATTGTTATTATAGTAGTGAAACACACGCAGCTTAATTTGCTATCAGTAACTAGAGAATGTTGATGAGAATGATGATGATGATGACGATGATGAGAATGATGATGATAATGAGAATGATGATGATGATAATGATAATGGTGATGATAATGATGATGATGATTATGATGAGAATGATGATGATGATGAGAATGATGATAATGAGAATGATGATGATAATGATAATGGTGATGAGAATGATGATGATAATGAGAATGATGATAATGGTGATGAGAATGATGATGACGATGATGATAATGACAATGATGATGACAAAGATGATGATGACTATAATGATGATGAGGGCAATGATGATGAGGAGAATCATGATGATGATGTAGAGAAGAATGATGGTGATGCACAGGAGAGTGGGGAGGATTTGGATGAGGATGAGGAGGAGGAGGATAAGGAGGAGGAGGAAGAGGAGGAGGAGGATGAGGAGAAGGAGGAGGAAGAGGAGGAGGAGGAGGAGGAGGAGGAGGAGGAGGAGGAGGA
>JAOBBB020393579.1:0-17614 GCA_025331005.2 Zoanthus gigantus
TCAGAGAAAAGTCGGAACAGACGTTGGAGTCACTGAGAATCGAACTGGGGACCTCCAACACAGAAGGCAGCGCACTTTAATACCAACTGCTCTACACGCCTGCTCTATTATTAAAATTCTACTTGTATAATGATAAGCTTGAGTTTACAAAGAGTAGATTTATCTATTTATCAGCTATTATTTAGTAGAGATATATTAACTAAGTAGATTAGATTACATACAATAAAAAGCGCAGATTATGAACAGTTTGACGATAGAAGCTCGCCTTCGAGTTCTTAATCTATCACACTAACAGCTGTGACATCTCTTTCGAAAACTAAAGGATATGATTATCTTGCCATGTCATCTGTTTTTACAAAAACAAATATCGTGTAACAAAATATATGTAACGCAAAACTGTGTTTTTTCTTGCAATTTATTGAAAAAATTCTCCGCCGTCTTTTCAAAGCTTCAACTCACCTTTACTGCCTTAACAGAACAACCGTATTCGAGGCAAAGCTTTACGACCTGAATAGTTAGAAAGGGTTAATTAAAAAAGATTCAAAAGCAATTTTTATGCTGCAGTCATCAAAAAAATAAATGAGCACCTTAATGCGAATGTTATTAACATTCCAGTGAAAAAGGATCGCAGTATTGGGAAACGGTATTTTAGCCTTAAAATGGATCATTTACAAGACCCGAAGGAAGCGTCAGTTAGTATTAATCCAAGGTTAAAAATTCTAGATCGTCGTTAAATGCACTATGGGAGAGTATAAATCTAAAGAACAAATCACCCGTACTCAACTCCACGGCTTGGCCAGAACCTACACGCATGCCCACAACACGTGTAACTACAATGCAAGGAGCAAGAGCAACCATGGACAGCTGTTTGGTCCTGTTAGGACTCATCAGGATATGTCTGTGTGTGTGTTTGTAACTCATCAGCAAGTTTATGCTCATCATAAGTGTTTGTGTGTGTCGGAGTGGAGGGGGATGGCGGGGGGAGGGAGGAAGAGGGGAGACCTTAACCATACCGTTAACGTTCAATCCGCGATCCCGTTACACTACTAAGGTGAATGTTCTCTTTATATTTACATTTGTCAATATATTTGGATATAACTTGAATGCTTTAGGATGTTTTTTTGAAAATAACATTTGTATTTATTTAAATAATTACGAAAAACTGCAACTAAAAAGAAAATTAGAAAACTCCGTAAGTTTTCAGTTTTGGGGATTCTTTAAGGGTTCATGCAGACCTTTTCCAGGCACCGGAGTAAGGACGAAACCAACAGAGAGAGCTATATATAAAGCTGTAAAGTAGAAAAAATTATGAGAGAAGATTATTTTAGATGTACCTTCAAAACTCCGCTATCGATGGCAAGATGTAAAAGCGAGCTCCCTTCAAAGTCAGCATTGTGTAGAAGATCTGTTTGTTGCTGATCACTTGTGGCCTCGTCTGTTTTAATAATACCATTAAATTTCAACAGACATCATTAACAATAACATATATATACCAGTTTTTCTGTTAAATGTTTATTCTTTCTTTAATACTACTGAACAACATACATCGATATATGTTTGTATGTAGGCTTGGGCCGAGCTGCTTGTTGTTATTTCACATATGCTTCACATTTGGTATTATTCAGTGGATCTGAGCCTTATATCGAAGTCGAAATACACTCCAGTAGTATGAGGCCGCATTTGCATTTCAGAAAAATTGAACCCAGGAATCTTCACTCATTAACTAACTTAACTAATCGTGAATCTGCAACGTTGCCAGGGTGGTGGTCTCTGATGGTATAGTGTTTAGCACTCCTGACTAGAATAAAGGGAGACGTGGGTTCGATTCCCGCATGGGGCATATATACCAATTTTTTTGATAAATGTTTATCAATAACACTAATAAACTAAAGGTTATCGATTGCAATACCGATTATCGTATACCGGTTATCAATTGATGCCTGCAAGATGCAACAGTGTGTTCTCTTGAAAGTCAGCATTGTATAAAACAAAGATCGGTTTGTTTTAATAATACGTTACAAATATCAACAGGAATCTTTTCTACAATAACAGTAATAAACTAAAGATTAATATGATGACCCCAGTACTACACAAGAAAAGGTTAAGCAAAGATAACTCACATTTCTTGAAAAAAAGCTCAAGAACGTCTCGGTAGCCCTTCACTGCAGCCACGCTCATTGGAGTCATGTTGTCGAGACCTCTGGCTGTGTAATCCGCCCCACAATCAAGCTAATACAAACAGTTCACAGGTCATCAAAAACATAAATTATCAATGATCCTATCTGAATAATCCTTTCAAACGTTAAATTAATACAAACAGTCTGCAGGTCATCTATTTTACGTTATGAAGGATTTGGTATTGGTTACTTCTAGTTTAATCCTCGAAACGTTAAAATTTCAAGATGATCAAAGTTATGGCATTAAAAGACTACTCAGTACTCAATAACTAAACTGGAAACAAATATAACCACATTTATATTCGAAGATGCTAAGCAACTTGCCTTTAAGACGTTAAACCCAGTTGTCGAATACAGTACTAAATTCTCTCTAAACTTTCCTGAGCAAAACGGAGTTTTGCTTGAAAGAAAGGGAAACTGGTCAAACCAGACGCAACATCCTTTGGAGATCCAAACAAAATATCATTGTAATTACTATGCATATAAAACTTATCATTAAGACCAAAAAAGTCGGAGAACAAGTTCCTGATATAGTTAGTATCCTTTGCGATTCTGGTGGCTCATTTCAGCCGATATTTACCACCGGTTCCTGAAGAGTTAATCAGATAACAATTTTTTACTCCCCCTGGATGGGAACTAATCCATCATGCAGAAGCTGGTATATTAACTTTCATCTATTTTATAACTTACCAATTTTTCGCAAATTTCCGACGCATTTTTGTGCTCCAGATGCGCTGCAAGATGCAGAGGAGTGTATCTGTTTCTGCCTTCAATATTAACATTTGTATTTCGATGGCGGAGCAGCAGCTGCAATGGTAAAAGTTATACTCGTTCAAATTCTACAATAAATTACTTCCTGCGGTTTTTGATAACTATTTTATTCCAGTCAGTAAAGTACATAACTACAACTGAAGACTCTCCTCCAAGCTCGCTTTCTCACTTCCGAGAGTAAAAACTATTTACAGAATATTAATATTAAATTTTTTGGAACCAAAGTATGGAGCTCACTGGCATCTGATTTTAAGTTGCTATCTATTGGAGCATTCAAGGTCAGATTAAAAGCATACTTGTCTTCAATTATATAAGGTGAAATATAATATTTATTGTCGTTAAAAAGCAATACCAGTGGGAGTCCATATTACGGTTCCTAATATGTTCTCGTCGATTAATCATTTATATCAATAAATACTTGATAATTAAACAAACACAAAGTGTAAAACCAAAACAACCAAAACCATTACCCAAGGATAATATTTGGCTTAACTTTCTATAAGCATTGCCAAAGTCATACCGCATGGCACCATATTACGATTCCTCTTATGTTCTCGTCGATTTATCATTTGTGTCAATAAATACTTGATAATTAAACAAACACAAAGGGTAAAACTAAGATAACCAAAATCATTGTCCAAGGATATCATCTTGTTTAAATTTCTATAAACATTGCCAAAGTCATACATACCGCATTGCTCACTGCTTTAAATACTCACCTCAATAAATTCTACATTTCTCGTTTCAAACATGATATGAAATTTCCCTTGTTATGAAACATGATATGAAATTTCCCTTGTTATCTTAGATCTGTCAATAATGCTCTATCTTAACAGCAGTCTATAAAGGCGTTTCTTCCATATACTTCAACAACTTCTACCAACTTTTCTGACCTCACATCACAAGGAACATTGCAATAAGCATTCTTCACAACCACATCTAAATTTATTTGCTCACTTAATAGCAATACACGTTTCTTCCCTATATTGCTTAGATTTGTCCATAAGTCCAACTTTTTGCAAACATCATCCACATGTCTCACTGCACCAAAAACTCGCATCATTTGCAATGTCTTTGACATGTTCTGCCCAAGCAGAAGCAGCCATAGCAGTATTTTCTACCAGTTTTTTAAACGTTACACCGATTTAAACCCTCACCTCAATGACGTCGACATTTCCTGTTCTAACAGCCGCGTGCAATGGGGCTTCCTCGCGATGGTCCTTTAGGTTTGGATTAGCGTTGTGATGAAGAAGGCAGGTGACTGTCTCCAATTGCAAGGCAGTGACAGCGCAATGAAGAGCTGTCTTACCGTAAGAGTCCCTCTTATCAACATCTGTTGGGTAAAGAATACTGGTGTCAAATGTTTGTTAGATAATATGTTTTCATGCAATTACTGCCATAGTTACATTTCAGAAAAGGCATCCTTAATTTCGCAATGCATGTAAAACGCAAAAATTGGTATAAGATCTATCTCACATAACTTTTTATATCTGCCTAGATGATGAAAAAAGCCGATTTACATGGAAATTGAATAAAAAACAGAAGTAACCCCCTAAAGAGGAAGCATGTTTTTTTATTCAAGACATAACTCATCCGGATTAAAAATTTACAGTTTAAAAAAAAACTTGTTACATCATAAAAATATAATATAAGACACAGCTAAAACTATCTAATTATGAAAGTATACTTTTAGTGTTTAAAAAACAAAAGAAAAACCTACTTTTTATGAGTGCCGTGAGTGCCGCATTTACTATGAAATATAATAATTGAAGAGGTCACTGCAAACTGGTCGAAACTTGCTCAGAGTATTAGGACTATTTGCTTGTCGCAACTCGACCTGAAAGCCATTTCATAAGACTGCATCACTGTAACTAAAGCGATTTTTTAGGTGGTCGGTGCACGGCATACGAATGGCTAGTTTATTCTCGATGTCTCGGTTTATAGTTTGTTATATTGCTACGGTAAGTAAAATATAGCACGCAGGTACCCAGAAACGAGAGCATGGAGAGATATAGACCACAACAGCTTTTTAGATTTTACGCAGGATTTCGAGTTTCTTCCAGCCAAGTTTTTGAATGAGAGGGTCGGTACTGGTGTCATAACCAGAGAAAGTTCAAACTCTCGCCATCTGACCATGAACTCTGTCTTGAACTGATTTAGAGTCAGCTTCTGCATGGAAGGTTAGTTAGATAAGAGTCCAATGACAGTGTACGACTCCTCGTGGATGGGACACTATTCTATTCAGCAAAGGTTGGTATTTATTTTGCCCCAATGGAAAGCAAGGAAAACTAAATAAACTTCGGCATTAATGAACGTCAAAAAAATTCCCAAATCTCGACGCAGTTAGGCTTTGAATAATGGACTTCGCGGATGGAAGGTAATAGTCTGCGCCAACCACAAGCCACCGTGAAAGTTCTCTCTTAAGCCAAATAGTAAATCTTTCAAAAAAGAGGTTAACAACAGCTATTTTAATACGTGACAGCACAACTGGAATCACGTCAAAAAATGTCTTCATCTAGCTAAGTTCTTTAAACAAGCAAAAGATGGAAGCGCTAGGAACATTTTTGATAACAGTATGATTGCAGTGGTATCTCATACATAAAATTGTTAAACCTAATATCAGAAACCTTGACAATTTTAAATAGGACTCTCAGAATTTATACCAAAACCTTCTACAAATCATACTATTATTTTTTATACAGTTAACAACCATTTTCTGTATTATTATTTGTATATATATAGTTTTAATTTGATAGGCATTGCACAAAACGTGATCTAAAAACTTTCTTTCAAAGTCCAATTTTTTTCCTTCGTGTTTTAATTCCTGAGTTTTATTAGAGTTGTCGAATTTCTTCTCGGTGTGATAAATCTGGAAAAATACCCACCATGTTTTGAAACTGTGATGTAGTTTGAGATGCTGCGAAAACTGAAACTATCACATGTAAGTATTTCCAATTTAACTGACCAGCACTGCTCTTAGCCAGTCATACATTATAGAAATCTCTCAGCAAGTAGAGTAACTGTGTTAAAACGTTTGGTGTCGAGAGTAGTAATCTTGGTACCTTCATTCTGCAGCAATAGCGCTCTCAGTTCAGCTGTGTAACCCTTCCTTGCAAGCGAATGTAGAGTTTCTCTCTCACCATCTCCCACGTTGGCATTCTGAAACAAGAAATCATAAATAACAATCATATACGATCCTAAATAATACCAGCATAAATTACTATGATTGACATGAATCAAAACAAAAAGTTCAAATGAACAAATACTCAAAAACGTTTTTACTATGCAAAAACTGAACAAGACAATTTAAAATACTTTTCATAGATTTCTAGGTGTCTAATTTCCATGATTTTATGTGTCATGATTCACCTGGTGCGCAAAGCATTCGGCTTGTGTTGTTAAGCACAGTTCTGCTTATTAAAATAATTCCCATCGATTTATACAAGACTTCTATGACCTGCCCCTACCCTAACTAAATTCTGTAATAAAGCCCGACACCCTCCCTTTTGGAGTCCTGCAGAGTAAGTTAACATCATACTACCAAACGTTTTCACAGCTCGTTTGTGTGCAATACTCCATGTTTTAGCAATGTCTGTTCATGAATTTTGTGAAAAATGGAAGCAGAAAGTAAGGAAAAGGAACACAATTGATATCAGAAAGAAAACAACTGGAAGGTGAAACCCTTTGAAAAGATAGGGGGAGGACTGGAGGAGGATTAGGGGGAGGATTGGGGGGAGAATTGTCGAGAGTCTTGGACGGATTATAATTATCCTGAGAAGATACCTGTACGTAATTCATCGTAAAAAGGGAAAAGATGCAAAAAGAGAGGATGACAACAAAAAGCTGGGCTAAAATAGGAAGGGAAGGGAAGAAGAATTAGCCAACTGCAAGAACACAGGGAAAAGAAAAGCACTGAGTACGATATGTATAGGAAATCGCATGAACGCGAGTGAATTTCGTGATTTATGGGCGCAAGTGATGTTTTGAAAATTTTCTAAACATCAAGAGCGAACATAATTCAAAAAATGCACAAGCAAGTTCATACGATTCAAGCAAAGCTTTCCAGAAAAGTGGCCTTTCTGACACAGCAAGTAGCTTACAAAGAATTCCCACTGAGTGTCCATATCCTGCAAAGTTCTGACCAGAATCATCGCAAAAAGAATCAAAGATGCGTTAGACAAGAGGCAGAGATCCAAGCAGGCAGGCTTTTCGACGGCAAAGCTCATGTACAGATCATATTACCACCCTACAGACCATCATTGAAAAGTGCATCGAATGCAGCTACCCCATCTTTATAGTTACTGTAGTGGACTTTGAGAATGCCTTCGAGAGCAAGAGTAGCGTGAACAAGACAACAACGATAGGATAACCACAAAGATCATAATAATATCAGCAATGGAATGATTGAACTTGCCGAATCATCCACAAAGGGAAGTTGACACTTAATTTTTGATTGTTCTAGCCTCCATGAAATATGCCAGTAACACAAAGCGCAAAACATTACGGTATGTGTTTGTCACATACCGGCCGTTAACGGTCACCTTATAGCATTGAACATCGTAGTTGTTTCAACCTTACACGCTTTCTTCCAAAAACCCAGAGCATTTTCTGCACAAGCTTTGGCGCGGCTGCTAAGCTAATGATGGCATCATCAGCACAAGCGTGACCCGACGAAAACTCAAAAAAAAAAAAAACTCGCTACGTTTTTGGAACTTCTCCTCGTGCAGAGAAATAACCGCTTTCCAGACGAAAGGAAGGCGCTTAGCTATACGCAAGCCGATTTAGTGCAGGGATAAATTTGACATTTTTGTGTAGCTATTGATTTTCATCAAAAACTTGTTGTATTAAATAGTTACTAAATGTGATTTTAACACACATACAGAAGCATATCTATTCAAAATGTCAACGAATGCTGCTTTTTTAGCTCACGGTTATTCATCTTATTACGAGTTAAGTAACTATCTGATATGTTGTTTGCAATGAACTAAGCCTTTTCAAGATTCTGTAATGATATAACTCACAATTTATAATTTGTAATCAAGATACTTAATTTGGTTTAGGAACGACGTCAAAATACACCTGATGTGAAAAATACTTAACAAGTATTAACATAATAAACACCCTCTTATACACTGGTATTTGATTGTGCATGAATTCCTTACGTTTTAAACTGACCTTTATTTACAGTTTCTCATTTTAATCCTTTCAGTCCCAGAAAGTTATCAACACCCAACTTCTCCTTACATAACACAAACCAAAAGGGCATTTGGTAATGAGAAAATGAGAGGTGATCAAACAAAGCAAACTACTGAAGATTAAAAGTAACATTCTGTTATCCAACTTGTTCAATGAAAAGTGTGGGCTCAATTTGGGTGAATTTAACAATTCAACTGGTAGTGAAAGGGTTTTAAGTAAGAACTACGACTGTTCATATATATGATTGTTTATCTGGCTATTGTCTTTGACTACTTTTCTCGTCTTTTGGTATTTAATTTTGAAATACACACTGCGTCAAAATATAATTTTGTGTATATCTGCAAAAAACTGGTAAAGATTCTGATGCCACGAAGTCTGCTAACATAGTAGAAGGGACTCTACTATGCTGCCACTGAGTGGTTACGTCGAGATATCGATCTTAGTAACATAAGTGTGGAACTGATAACTTCGATGTAAAACCAGACACGATTTATGAACCGAACTCCATTGGAAAAGAGTAAAACTAAAAAGAGTTGTTGTAAACATCTGAACATGATGTATAAACAACTTGACAGGTTGTATCATGAACAAATTTAGGCATATGGAAGGTTTTTGGCAGTCGCGGCTTGCCACACTTTCTCAAAAGGAAAAACATTTCTGTCTGTGCGTGAAGATTAAGTATCAACTCCATAAAGATAGCCCTCATATTTTGTTACTTGAAAACGCTAACATTGTTCCCATTTTCGTTCAAATTCCCAGAGATAATATATATCACATACAACATTCTTGTTAAGTAAGGCATTATAGCCGTATTGATATTGAAAATAAAAGCGATTTAAAAAAATAAAGAATTGTTGCAAGAATTCACTGATCCAAGAGAGGAATCGATTGTCAATGGCTCTCGTAAATAAATAACTATTCGGGCATCATGTTTCGATCAGCCAAAAAACATACTCCTTTTAGACAAGAAAAACAAATATATACATAAAAAACATATATCAATATATAGTTTTTAAAAAATATAAAATCAACAACTTTAATTCTAAAATCTTTTAACAAATAACTATTATACAAAAACGCTTCTCCGAATTGTCACTGAAAAAACAAACTTATGAAAATCGGGAAACAAGATACAATTTTGACAGAGTCAAATAAAAGGTAAGAAATAACCTGGTATTTTGTACATGGGTTAAAACTTTATCAAAGTCCAGCATGCATTACCCAAAAACAAGTTTAAAGGCAAAGGATTGATTATCGACATTCTTTGGAAATTACTTTACTTCTTGTCGAGCCAGATTAGAATATTGATATTTTTGCAGTCGATTTAGTTTTAAACTATAATTTCGAGAAGAAAAAAGTTATCAATATAAAAAACATCAAGTATCTGGCAAGTTTTTAAAAGCAAGCAAGCTGGCAATCGCGAGAAGATATGATTTAAAGGTATTACTTGAGAATAGATTAAGCTTCTTGAGAATAGCACAGCCACTTAATACGATACTTTGTAATAGGATTGGTATATAACGAGTATCAAATAACGTGCAAGAATTCACAGCTAATTTTTTGATACTTTACAACAAGTATAACTTTTCAAAATAAGAAACGAATCGAAACAACTCGCGTTTCCATCAAAGCGTGCAGATAGCAAGACCATGAAGTATTTTGGTTATAAATAACAAATTTAACTCTTTCATTGAGATTACAAATTGAGAGTTTTTATGAGACGTGCGTGATTGGCGCGATGTTGAATATTTCTATATTTACATTTATAACCCAAACTCGGAGTTAATCAAAATATAGTAAATTGTTTCAAGCATAAGACAAACCAAATAAATATGGCTAAATATCTACAACGATACTAGAAAAAAACTTGAGGTTTTTTTTTGAGAAACTCAAAATCGAACTGAATATCATAATGGCAAATTTAAAAAATATACCATTTTGTATACAAGCACCAGTTGAGTTAATAAAAACATCTAAGTTAAAAGAGAAATTCTGAATTATCAGCTCAACGTTTCTTCAGTTGATCTCATCATACCTTACAAAGAAAACAATTTCCAAAACTCATACTGGCCCGAGAAGTGTCTTGTTAAGCTCATTCTGCTATCTATCTGAGGTTTTTGACATTATGGACTTTTTTTGCCTTCATATCAGTTTTTCCCGGCCCAGAAGTGAAAACCAGCTGCGGGGAGCTATTAATATTTAATTTCTGGCCTGGGTCAACTAAAACATCACAAGATACATTTCTTCACAACGTAAAATAGATACTGTTTAAGAGTATTCATTCAGCAACCTGTGATAAACACTAGTTCTTCATTTCGTTGTTATACCACATTGTAAAGTAAACTCCCCAAAAGAGTTTGAGAACTGTTATTTTTCACAAACATCGTAATTCAATCTGATGTATTTGTGGTTATAACCAAAATTTTTAACCACAGTTAGGTGGAACAAGGGTTATTGATGAACAGAACATTTGGCCTGAGAGAGCAACATAGAGCCAAGTGATTCTGGTTAAGTTTCAGCAAAACTAACGTTTACACTTATATCAGGTCCAAGTACAATCTAATAACTTTTGAAAAGAAAAGATTTTGACACTTTTAATCTAGAATGGAGATTTTGGGAATATACAATTTTAATACACAAGCTTTTATTATTAATCACGGCTTCTCAATGATTTTTTCCAAAGTCTTTTTCTAAATTAAATAATTGCGCAGAAAATTACAACTAGAACTCTTAAAAATCGAGCTAAGATTATATAAATGTGACAGTTTAATTGTTTTTTTTAATCTTGCATTTCTTATTGCAAAATGACAGAAGATTCTCTTTACTTGTGAGTTCAAATCCCACAGCTTAGCACATATTACCTTTACAATAACACGTTAAAATAATTTGGACTAAATTCTTTTTTAAGCCAAGACACTTGCCTAACCACATCCCATTAGCTCTGATGTATACACAGCATAATGTTTCTAATGCAAACAACTATTTTATTCAATTGGTAGATTTCTTTCACAGCTAACCTATGATATCAACGCAAAATTATTTTTGTGGGATAAAAACAAAACTTTTCTTCTAAAGTTAGTAAATTGAAGAAGCGATATTCCTAAAATATATAACAGCAGTGTTTTATTAGTTTTTTAATAATTAGTTTTTGGTAACATTTACATGCACAACCAAAGTGAATGTAGTCAGTTACCCCCTTCGTCTAGAAACAGATCACAACACGTAACACCCACTCCATTGTGGCTGAATAGGCAAAATTGTAGAGGCGCTGTTATAATTATTATCAGTATGACAATCGTGTTCAAGAAAAAGCACTCTTTTTCTATTATTTTTTCGTAGCTGGTTTCAAACTGGCGGTTATAGCAGTAAACTCTGAAAAGTGTTTCTGTAAAGTTTTCTTTGAACATTTAATGTGACTAATTAAAAAGTACAAAAAAGTTCATGTCATTAATCATAATTTTCTCAAATTCGCCATCAATAAACAGAGTATACCTTAAAAAATAACACAAAGAAAATGAATTCATTTACATGCTATGAATGGTTGTCAAAATTAATTATAGATTTTTGTTATTGATAGTGTAATTTTGCGTTTAAACTGTGGGTTTACCTGTAACCTTGATCACAGTAAATAATGGACCAGTATCGTCATTAGAACAAGAAAGCTAAACCCTTTTTTAACTTATATAGTTGCCCATGTACAGAAGCAGCAACATAAATCTCAGTTTTTGGGGGGATAAACCACCCGGGAGTACTCAAAGTATTGATGTAAAAGGGAGGATTAGGAGGTGATAATCGGCAACATTTTTTTTCATTTTATTGAAAGGGAATTTTTAAGTTTGGAATTTTTCACACTTCGGTATTATTTAATGTATTTTTTCACTTTTCCCCACGAGCATCACTATCCTATTTACCTTGAAGGAACCCCCGGGTCAAAACGTTTCCCAACGAGTTTTAAATTTGGACGACAAAAAAACTTTTCCTCATGGTCAACAAACGTTTTCCTCGTGTGTTCTATCGCCTCTCATGTTTACTAACACGTCTAGCAGAGTTTAGTTTACCCAGAATACCAGTGTACTTATAGAGGACGAGAACAACAACTTTACGCCTTTATCGATTTTACTAAAGCCCTTGATTGTGTAAATCGAGAGATTCTTTTTAAGATCCCGGGAAAACTTGGATATCCTGACAAATTGTTCGGGTAATGAGAGCTCTGTGTTCGGGAGAGCGCGCTCAAATCTGTTAATGGAGAACTTACTAGACTAATAGAAAACAACAACAGCATTAAGCAAGGGTGCAAATTTGCCCCGACACTCTTAGGAATGTACGCTGCCGTCATTTATGAATATCAGTCCAGAACATTGTGCCGTTGTTCGTTTCATATATGACGGTGACACTTTTGACATCAGGCGTTTTAAAATCTAAGGCACAGAATGCTGTCTAAAATTTACCTCCCCTCCCCCTATAAAAAATTGGAAATATTGCAAACACAATAGTCAATTAATATCCTCGCCCTCCGAACCCCGTGCCATGCCAGGGAATTAACTTACTCAAGCCAGGGATTTAACAAGAGTTTAACACCATGATGTCTCGAAGGAGGGGGACAAAGAATTAAACAGAAGTGTGTACAATGCAGCGATTCATATCAAGGGATTAAAAAAAGAATCAAAAGTTTCCTTGTGAGCCATCTCATCCGTGAATCAAGTCATTTACCATTTTCAATAAAAATGCATTGTCGAGGTTTTAATTTCTATTTAAGATTATTAGATTATTACAACTTTCAATTTCTTTTGCCTCTACGAAAACACTTTCTCCTACGTGGTAGAAGTTCCAGGAATACACAAATGTTCCCTAGCTCGGAAATTGGATCGGATTTTGCTTCTATTAATTCAAAGGATGAATAGCCTGTCATTTTAAAAATACTGCCAAGATCCTCCTCGGTTAACTTATCAACGTGTTCAACTTATCCATAGAGAAAATAATGCCTCGGGATCCCTGAAGTTACCTCATACATTACATTAACTGGCTGCGTTTCCAGCATGGTTAGTCCTTGTGGTGTAGTGGTTAACACGTCGGACTAGTGAACCGAAGATGTGGGGTTCGATTCCCGCCAAGGGCTTAAAAAATTGTTTTCTCTTATTTCATTCTATTGGTGTATTTGCCTGGTAACGACACTGACAACCATATGAGATGTTTACAGTGTTGTACGCTTAAAATATTTTCCCAAAACGATTAACTGAAAACATCTATGGTCGCCTTTCACTTCTATACTTTCTTACAGGTTTTTAAAAAGGTAAATAAAAACTTGCATTTGTATGGTAAGGTGCTTCGAGTTTGCCAATAGACGAGATTCAAACAGCACGTTTTGAAGATATTAGTGCTCAGCTCCCGCCCGGGGCAGACTTACTAGATATTATCTCTCCCTCTGGGGAGATCGTCCCTACCCCCTCCTCCATAATCTAAAAACTAGAAAAGGTTTCACGGCTTCAGACATTTCGTTCAGCTTGTTAGTAATTAAATCTGGGAGGGGGTAAACCCTAGTGAAATTGTCCCCTTACAGTAGTGACTGTTTCACATTTCACAAAGACAGACATCAAAGCTAACAGCCCTTGCAAAAAATGAAAAGCAAGTATAGATATAGATATATGCAACTTTATCGTAAAGTGGGTGAAAATGGAGGAGGGAACGAAATCACCAGGGATTTCGCCCCGGGGGACGGATTTCCTGTTGTGGGGACGAATTCCCTTTGACACTGACTCAGACTCGAACTTAACATAAGATTATTTTCAAAGGAAACGAGTGAGTTCAAAATGATAAAAACACCAGAGAAAATTTGTCAACTCTTGTTGTGCATTAAGTATAGCCATTGCTTTTTTGACAAGCTGGTTTAGTGATTTTATTTTGTTCAAACTGTTTTCAGCTACGTGGAAAACGGCGAGTGGATTCTCCTTGGTGTAACAGCAAAGAGATTTGTCAACAACTACAAATCTCTTGACGGCCAGTTTCCGAACGTGACGTACTTCATTGATATTCGCCGACGGACACTGTTCTATATGATGAATTTTGTCTTGCCCTGTCTTCTCATTGCCATTCTAACTTTGCTCGTCTTTCTGTTACCGCCAGAGTCTGGGGAGAGAATGTCCTTCGGTGTTACAGTATTGCTTTCGTTTACCATTTTGATTCTAATGCTTCAGGTACACAGACTGGGAACCATTCTTGAAATATGCCGTTTTATTAATACAAATTTTTACCAGTTTCAGGCCTTTTTGGAGGGAAAATAGTTTTGCTCGGTCACATTTTGTCTTATTAGTTCACCAGATTTGCAGTTTTTTTGCCCCAAAGAGGACTGGGGAGAACAAAAATTTCCATTATTAAAATGGTATATTGGCAGAAGCGTTCTAATTTACCATTAACTTGCTTGATTCTGTATACTTCATGTATAATTTAATAGGTTAACGCCTTTTGATACTGTATACTTTGTAGTTTTGTTGCAAATTGTGTACAATGTGCTTTGACAATGTGTTGTAATGTTTGCGTCTTGCCAATAAAGGTCGTTCTACTACTACTGCTTCTACTGCTTCTACTATTACTACTACTACTACTGCTACTACTACTACTACTACTATTTCTACTACTACTACTACTACTACTACTACTACTATTACTACTATACAACTACTACTACTACTTTTACTACTACTACTTTTACTACTACTACTACTGCTGCTACTACTAATATTTCTACTACTACTACTATTACTACTACAACTACTACTACTACAACTACTACTACTACTTTTACTACTACTGCTACTAATACTACTACTAATAATACTACTATTACTACTACTATACTGTAAAGCCTGTAAACAATAAGGAAGGAAAAGCAATTATTTACTTTTGAAAAGACTGAATGTTGAAACAAAACAAAAATAAATGTTCCGTCAAGTTGCGTGACCGATAGGGAACAGTTCGTTTTCTGTGGTTTTGTGGTGTGGAGATCTCGCCTGTGATTGGTTACAACACAATAAAAATTCTAGACATAAATATCTTTGATGTTCACGCTTTTATAAGCACAGCTGTAACTACTACTATTGTTTCTATGATTATTACTACTGCTAATAATAATAAAGATAATTTTACTATTACTATAACACTACAACTAAAAGTTATATAATGATAATAATAATAAAGATGACGATGATGCCGGATGATGATGATGAAGAAGATGATGATGATGGTGATGATGATGGATGATGATGATGATGATGATGATGATGGATGATGATGATGATGATGATGATGATGGATGATGATGATGATGATGATGATGATGATGATGGATGATGATGATGATGGATGATGATGATGATGATGGATGATGATGATTGATGATGGATGATGATTGATGATGATGATGATTGATGACGATGGATGATGATGATGATGATGATGATGGATGATGATGATGATGATGATGGATGATGATGATTGATGATGGATGATGATGATTGATGATGATGATGATGATGGATGATGATGATGATGATGGATGATGATGATGGATGATGATGGAGATGGATGATGATGATGATGGATGATGATGGATGATGATGGATGATGATGATGATGATGATGATGATGGATGATGATGGATGATGGATGATGATGACGATGATGATGATGATGGATGATGATGGATGATGATGGATGATGATGATGATGATGGTGATGATGATGATGGTGATGATGATGATGGATGATGATGATGATGATGGCGATGATGATGATGATGATGATGATGATGATGAAGAAGATGATGATGATGGTGATGATGCTGCTGCTGATGATGATGATGATGATGATGATGGACCAAACTTAATTTATGCACTATTGACTAATTTATATTGCTAGGATAAAGGTGGGGAAAGAATCTGAAAGGAAACTATAAATCTTTATCTGCCGATTTTTCCACTATTAAGACAGCGTTAACTCTTCACTGGCAGGAGAAACTACCGCCAACATCAAAGCAAGTTCCACTCATTGCTGTGTACTACGCATGCACCATCTTTGAAGTGTCAGCGGCCATGTACCTGGGGTGTATCATGATGCGATTTTACTACCCCGAGGATATTTTCACGCCTATTCCGAACTGGGTTCGGGTATTTATTGTCAAATATGGTGGAAGGCTTGTTGGGTTGAGTAAATCTACTGAACGAGTTTCACAACAAATGGCCGTTCAAGAATTAAGAAAGAGTATGTAATATCATTTTTTCAACTCTGATACGTTTTTATTAGTGAAGATAGCAGTGTGGTTACGACTGATTTTTGTGATAATGTTAAGACATATTTCTTATAATTTCAAGCAAGGTTAAGTTTTGAAATGTCTAGTGTCCTTTAAGTGATATTTCTTCTTGTCATGAGGGTCTGTATGGAGGTAACCATTTTTCAGAAAACAACTAAAATTACTTAGCGACAACCCCTTCTTCTCAAAAAAGAGGTATTGCAGCTGTCATGATTCAAGTCTATTTTTATCCTACATTACATTTTCATCTGGTAGGAGGCAAATTGTTGGCTTCTTACAAAATTGAGTGAACTCTGACCCTGGGGTAACAAACGACAATACATTTTTATTCGTCAATGAAACTCTTGTTATCCAGCTACATATGTTTTAAACGTATTACCTTATGTTCGCTTTTAACACTGGTGTATACGTTAGTTTGTTTTCGTAATTTTCAGGGGCGTAGCCAGGGGGGTTCCAACGGTTCCGCAACCTCCCCCCCCCCTCTCCCTCACACCTCGCCAATATTCTTGCTAGTTAATAAAACTTCAAAATTCTAAGGTGGGCGATTATATAACATACATATTTTAATCTTTAAAGCAATAAATCATTGAGAAAAGTTTTTTGCCTCCTTGCATCGCTTTTAACTTGAAACAGAGGGAAGCGATCCTTCACTGTGTCAATTTTTAGAGCGACCTCGCCGCGATATGCTAATAAAAAAAGTAAACAGTCGAGTTAGTCTTTTGAGGCGAATATCTCCCTATTTAAGAAAGGAGGCATTTCTATAACGCGTGTATCAACAGCCAGTTTTTATACTGTGCGAGTGTTTGGGGTAACTGTACACAGTCTTCGCTGTTGCAGCTGCTCAGAATTCAAAAGTGGGCTGCTCGAATATTACCTGCTGTTGATTTCTCTACTCCTTCTGTTGTACTTTTTGGAACACTTAATTGCTTCCCCATTGTTGACATGATAAAATTGCGTAAGCTGGTTGTTCTTTTTTCTGTTCTAGTTAACCCTGACTCGCCATTTTGCATTAGATCGCTTTTCAGTTTTGTCTCTTCTTCTGGGCGCGCAACAAGATCCGCGTCGTCAAACAACCTAATTTTACCCCTTCCAAGAACTAACTATGGTAAGCGCACTTTCACTTTTTCTGCTGTTTCTTTATTTAATGTCCTTCCCGTGGAAATTAAAT
>JAOBBB020393685.1:0-17611 GCA_025331005.2 Zoanthus gigantus
ACCGGTACGAAAATGGCTGCAAAGCTGGACTTCCAAGAGACTGGGACGGATAGAGCGTGCGCGCTACACTTAATGGCGAGGCTACAGAGCTTGTAATTGCCGTTTCATTCCGGTACGAGATCTTTTTAAATTTTTTCGTGTAAACACGTTACTGAATTTATTTTCGTTTCGGAATGAATCTCGATCCGGTATCATGTAAACACCGCCTTACTTAACATAACATTTTCTATGTATTGCTTAGTACAACAAGATCTTTATATGTTTACTGATGTGATTTTGTATACGGACATATTATAGACAACAGACCAGAAATCGGAGGCCCTGGAACATTTTATATCAGCGGCTATTCTGCTGGGAAGTACGTCAGTTCCCTCCGCATTGAAAATCAAAATAGGATGCCAAAGGTATTACAATAGTTTTAATGCACAAGATGAAAGTATTTCTATGCAATTCCAATTTATGAACTTAAAACTATGAAGATGTGTTTTATATAAAAAGAAATTTTGTAAATTTCAAGAAACACAGGAACGTATAAATTGAACTTATAAAATCAACATTAGTGAAACGTTTTAGCTGCGTGAACTGTGCTACGCAAATGAAGAAGGCGTAATGGACGTCTTGACTGTATTCGTTAAAAAACGGTCATAAACATCATATTAAAGGAATAGCCAATTTATGTATTAGCGAAAAAGATTGTTAGGAAAAACAACTTAATCCATATGTTTGTCCATCTATCTCACCTCTCCTTGTATTATCTTTTCTATTTAGATAATAAGTTGCATTCGTTGTAAATTAACTCTGATCCAGAAATTATTTTCCCCACAGATTAATGCATCAACAAACTTCAGTGACATAGCTAAAACAGGTAAAGTCGTAACTGTAAATATTAGACTACTATGAAATTCCTTAACAGTCACTTAACGGTTATGAAATATAATTTTTTTTCAACAACTGGGATGAACTCATTTTATTATTGTTACTCAAATGCTATTAATTTACTCAGTCACTCCACACTATACTCTCTACACTATACACTTTTTTCTCATTCGTATTTAGAGGGGGAGGCATCCTTTGAGAAGGGAGTGGGTGTGGAGGCCTTGACTTTCCTTGAATTTGGTCCTCGTTCATAGCAGATCAGGCTAGTCAAGGTTTTGATTGATTTCATCTTCCCTCTAAATTTCAAAATATAGGTTGAAAAGCTTATCGTTATAAGCAGAGTAAGGAGCACACGTTTCGCCTAGTATTTGATTGCTTGTAGCATAGCCAATGTGAATATTTCACGTGAATCAGTAGCGAATCTGTCGAAATGATTTGTGGATGGAAATGTTAAGCACAAGTTCTTCTTAATCGTAATCTTAAAACAATGTAGATCAACTTGAAACAGAAATGGTTTGGGCGGCAGTAGACGAATCATTTCGGATCGACATCTTGATGAGCTCTCAATACGTCTTTAAATATGGCTATAGACCACCATCATAAATGGCGGCTATTTTAGTATTCTTTTGTCTGTATTCTAACGCAAACTAGGCTAGCCAGGCAATTTTGAATACAGACAAAAAAATACTAAAATAGCTGCCATTTGTGAAAGTGGTCTATACATTGACAACTAATACTTGTTGCAGGTTTCATAAACAAGAAACTTGGCTGTTAGCGAAAAATAAACAAGTTTGCCTTTACTTTCGTCTTTTTTTGTCGTGTGATAACCAAAAAAAGATATAACTTTCAATATTTTTGTTGCAAAAGATCTACATAGTATTTTATACTTTATTATAATACAGATAGGACACGCGCACTCTGATTGGTCAATAATCCATCTCTTATCAGAGTTTTTTTTCAAAGTACAAAACATATTATAAATCAATGCTGCTCGTATTAGTTACATTTCCCTCGTGTTCTGAAATGCCCATCGTGTTTTATCACAATTTGTAAAATGATTTGGATAGTACGTGCGTTTTGATTGGTCTACAAGTCTGTTTTCATATCACTATGAAGCACGAAAATGACGTGAGCAGTATGGTTGACTGTCTCCGAGTTGTGAGAAGTTACGGTACGCGCTTCGTATATCATTTTTCTCTTTGTTAACAATGAAAATAATAACTCTATAAAAGAAATAAAAACATGTTTTCCGTGCCTCCATAGCCTGTTGAAAACCTTGGCAAAGTGCGTCTCGGGTTTTCACCTGCTCGAGAATTCTCCGAAACGTTCGCCTCAGTTTTCACCAGGCTATAAAGGCACGGAAAACATATTTTATTTCTTAAAAAAAAAGGTTTAG
Organism: Zoanthus gigantus; assembly: GCA_025331005.2. Classification (NCBI taxonomy): domain Eukaryota; kingdom Metazoa; phylum Cnidaria; class Anthozoa; order Zoantharia; family Zoanthidae; genus Zoanthus; species Zoanthus gigantus. Next base: position 2,273 of record JAOBBB020393685.1, read on the forward strand.
GCTTCTTTATTTGTTAAATAAAAATAAAGCAAAAAAATGTTTGTTTTCCTTCCGTGATGCAGGCGCAGTAGCTTGGGTTTTCCTAGACGAACGACGTCCTTACGTTGATTTAGATACTTTACAGCTGACACGAGGAGCTCAAGTGATAATCTCAGGATCAACAAAAAATGTATTGAACATCAGCAGAGTTAATGATGATGGCAGCAGTTTTCTGTATACTTCCAGTGCGAAAATACTTTATGTGCGCCAACATCTGGGCCCGTGTACTATCTTGTACAATGCTTCCAGTCTCGTTCTGGCAAGTGATAAATCAACAGCTTTCAAAGTCGATCGCACTGTTAACGTTTTTGGTGATTTTGAAGTCTATGGAAGCCCACTTCTGTCCCTTGGTCAAAATGGTGAAGCATTTAAAGTTTTTCCCTTATCAGCTGTAAACAACATTTTTGTTGGCGGTTTAACGCTCGGGACCTCAGGTGTCTTTCGACTTTACAGTGCTAGAGCAGAAACAGTTTGTTTGTGGAATGTTTACGGTACAACTTCATCGCAGTTTAAGTTTCTTAGAGGTAGTTCTTTTCATGTACATTGCCCGGTATATCTACATGGCAGCGTTCTGTCAATTGAACAAGATTCGGAACTTGTTTTTTACGGTGTTGGGCGATCTGTAATTTCGTTGGAACACGCAGTTATTAAAGGGAGTCTTAAAGCATCTAGTCTAGAGTTCGAAAAGACTAGATGGAAGAGTCTTGCTATTTACCCCCGTGCATCACTTTCGTTTTACACATACGATCGTGTGTTGAACATTACTAACAGCATTTCCATTGACGGGGTCCTAAATGCCAACAAGCAGCTGCTTATTTACACAACAGATTTTAATCTTGGATACACAGGCCGACTTGAATGGAACGGAACTGAAGTAGCCAAATTAGAAGCTGAGAACGTGTTTATTAACAGCAGATTTATTGCGGATCAAAAAACAATTGGTAGAGGATGGAAAACTTTGACCATTGGACCAAAAGGAAAGTTATCATTCAATTTTTCTCTACATGGAGAAATCAAAGTAGACGAACTAGTTGTTCAAGGAAAACTTGTAATTGAGGGACCTACAACAATTCGAGGATTTTCAAGAAATACTACACAGCTTATCTCCATTGCCGAAGGAGCCAGTGTAGAAATTAACACAAAGCAGTCCAACCTTAATTCTTCTGACGAACTAACTAATGCCACTGTGCTTGCGGAATCAGTAATTGTAAATGGTAATTGGTCCTTGAAAAACCTGAAAATATCGCAAGGATGGAAATCTCTGACAGTAGGATCTAAAGGAAAGTTTTCATTTGATGCCAATGGAGACTTTCCGGTTGGAAAACTTATAGTCCAAGGCGCTCTCCTAATTGGTAACGTCGTTGTTTTCAAGGGAAGAGATTCTCCGTTAATTAGTTTGTTTTCGGTAGAAACTAACGGAAAAGTGGAATTCGATATCTATGATAGCACCATCAATGGCAGTGGTTCTCAAAAAATCACCTCCAAATTACTGGCCAATGTCGTAAATGTTAAAGGTACATGGGTTGCTAGGAGACTAGCAATAGAACCAGGCTGGGATTCCTTGACAGTTGGAGTTACTGCGTTTCTACAGTGCCTTCCAACCAGTGATTTCAAAATGAATACACTGAACGTTAAAGGAGAATTGTCAATTGAAGGTGCAGTAAATTTTGCAGGACGTAATAAGACAGCGATTAGCAGTGTTATCATAGAAACCGGAGCAAAAATGTTTTTTGACCTACCATTGACAAGGTCATACAATAATAGCCACGGAGTGTCTGAGATGGTAGCTGATGAAGTTGTCATCCGGGGAACATGGATTGCTAACAAACTGAGAATCAAACGTGGTTGGAAGTCCCTAACCGTTGATCCGAGTGGAAAGTTTAGTCTTCTTCCCGTGGGCGATTTTCCCATAGCTAACATATCTGTCTTTGGACAGTTGTTGGTGAATAGCACGATAACACTTCTTGGTAGCCAGTCACGTAACAGTAAATTCGAAATAGGACCCAAAGCTAGAGTTGAGTTCGATTTACCAGTTACAATTCCACATGTATCGGTAAATGCGTCAGGTGTAACTTTGTACTCAGTGATAGTTCGAGGTACATGGATAGCACACAAACTGACGAACAAATTTCGATGGAACAAGTTAGTTATAGACACTCTAGGTGTTTTACGGCTTCTGCCTATTGGGCTGTTCCCTGTAGATAGCGTTACTGTAAATGGGCATCTTTTCGTACAAAACACAATTTTTCTTCGTGGAATTGGAAATTTTGTCATTGGACCACAGGCTTTTGTTGAGTTTGGACTGAAACCTTTGACTCAGCATACAATTACCGGAAACATTTCTAAAGTTGAATACAGGTCAGTTATTGTGCAAGGAACTTGGAAACCCAAGAAACTCTCAATTTTATCAGGATGGCGCAATTTGTTGATCGATCAAAATGGGCTACTCAGAGTTCTCCCGATTGGATATTTTGCAATTGATGAAATTACTGTTAAAGGTCAGTTGCTTGTAGAAAGCACCATTGCTTTACGTGGAAGTAAAAGTTTCAGTGTTACACAAAAGGCAAGAGTGGAATTCGATATCAATCCTACAGTCCCACACAAGCCTATGGAGAATTACTCTGAGCTTTCTTCCTACTCCACGGTAACTATCGAGGGTTCATGGCAAGCACAGAAGTTATCCATTGCTCCAGGATGGTCACGTTTGTTTATTGGTACCCAGGGATTGTTAAGGATGCTTCCAGTTGGAAAGTTTAATATCGATGGAATCATAGTAAAGGGAAAGCTGCTTGTTGAACGTACGATAAAATTAAAAGGAAAGAAAGGTTTAAAAACCAATATCCGCATTGATTTGGGCGGGATAATGAGATTTGATCTAAATAATTCGCGCCCTCATATCTTATCAAGCAATGTTTCAGAAGTCTCAGCTGTTGACGTGATTGTTAATGGTCGGTGGACAACTAACAAAATGAAGATATGGTCAGGATGGCAGAGTTTAACCATTGGTGCTGGAGCAGTTATGACAGTGCTACCAATTGGAGATTACAACATCACAAATGTTACTATTAATGGACAACTTTTGGTATATAGCACAATGGTTTTACGTGGAAGTTCTACGGACGACAACAGCAGGCTCTCCATAGGAAGAAATGCCCATGTCGAATTTGATTTGCCGTATTATCTTCCACATACACCTTCAAAAAGCTATTCAGTAACCTCATCATATTCTGTAACAGTTCAAGGCAGTTGGATAGCAAGAAAACTTTCGATTGATCGTGGATGGAGGCAGCTAACTGTTGAAACAAAAGGTTTGCTGAAACTTCTTCCAGTTGATCCTTATCCAATTGATTCCATTGATATTAAAGGACAGCTTCTTGTGGAAAGTAGGATCGAGTTGCACGGTAAACAATCATTGCTAATCAATTACTTTACTGTATGGTCTGGAGGAAATGCCACATTTTATTTACCACCAACTCGACCAGATAACCCTAAAAACGAGGTGTCCCAGATACAGGCTACCACTGTTAATGTAAATGGTTTGTTATCAGCCAGGAAACTTAAAATCAAACCAGGGTGGAAAAATCTTAACATTGGACAGGGAGGAACAGTAACGCTAATACCGATAGAAGAATATAATGTTGCAAGAGTCACTGTTAATGGTAAACTGTTGGTAAGCAGTACCATAACTTTACGAGGCGACCCATCTGATATTTCCAGTATATTTGTGATAGGTAAAAACGCTCGCGTCGAGTACGATCTACCAACAGTTCTTCATCACACACCAAAACAAAACTTTTCTGAAACGTCCTCTTACTCCGTAACTGTGAAAGGTACTTGGATAGCGCAACGCCTTGCCATCGCTCCTGGATGGAGGAATTTACTGATAGAAACGGACGGATTACTAAGGTGCCTGCCAATCGGAAACTTTCCTATTGACTCTGTTACTGTGAAAGGACAGTTGTTAGTTGAAAACACAATTCCTTTGCAAGGTAAAACATCTCCGCAAATGACATCATTTCTTGTTGCCGCAGGAGCTAAGGTAGCCTTTGATATAACTCCTACAAAGCCCCATTTGCCAGTCACTGATACTTCAGAATTACAATCTCTTGACGTAACTGTAAATGGGATTTGGACTGCAAACAAACTTAAAATCGGACCCGGCTGGAAAAGCCTTGACATAGGCTCTGGAGCTCAGATGATGGTCCTTCCAATTGGTGAATATAGGGTAGCACGTATTTCTATTAGTGGTCAGCTGATGGTAAACAGCACAATAACACTACTAGGTAGTACTACTGATGCTAATAGTTACCTAAAGGTCAACCAAGGGGCTCGTGTTGATTTTGATTTGCCAACTTCATTACCACACTTACCTACAAGAAATTTCTCCGAAGTGTCGTCATACACAGTGACAGTAGATGGGACATGGATTGCTCATAATCTTCAAATAAGTCCAGGATGGAGAAGTTTAGTGGTTGGCTCAAGGGGATTTCTGAAACTCCTTCCCATTGAAGATTATCCAGTTGACACTGTTAAAGTTAATGGACAGTTTCAAGTAGAGAAGAACATTTATTTTAAGGGTAAACATCGAGACGTTGTTCAGCAATTCACTGTTGGTCGTTCAGCCTCAGTGGAGTTTGATTTACCTGCCACTCGTGCTTACGCAACTAGCAATGATACATCTGTTCTACTCGCTGACATTGTCACTTTACAGGAAAATTCCCGGTGGGTTGCTAGAAAAATGGCAGTTGGCTCTGGATGGCAAAAGTTGAGTATCAACTCCGGAGCTGTCTTTTCACTTCTTCCAATTGGTGATTATGGCATCGACGAGATAAATGTCAATTCAGGCGCCGAGGTTTTGGTCGAAAGCATAATAGTAATTCGTGGAAGAAGCAGCCCGTTGGCGCGCTCCTTGACAATTGGTTCAAGGGCAGTGATGAAGTTTGACTTAACACCGTCTCGTAAACCATACTCTCCCCCGCAAAATTTTTCCGAGATAAGAGCTCGTGATGTTTCTGTCTATGGTACGTTGTTAGCGCAAAAGCTGAGTATTAAACCAGGATGGCAAAGGTTTTTTATCGGTAATGCTGGTTTGGTAAGACTTTTACCCGTCAAGGATTATCCAATTGACAATGTTATAATAAATGGACGTTTTGAAGTTGAATGCAATATTACACTGCATGGAAAAACCTCGATGTTTGTTAGCTCTGTTGTGCTTGGACCAAATTCAAGAATGGAGTTTGATTTGTCACCTTCCCGCCCAAATGCAAAACAAAACAGCTCATCAGAAGTTAAGGCTAATACGGTAGAGCTACAAAGTAATTCCGTCTGGGTTGCAAGAAAGATGAAGATTGGACTTGGATGGGTGAAACTGACAGTTGGTAACGGAGCTCGATTCCAAGTTCTCCCAATCGGGGAATACAGAATTGATGATGTGCTTGTTCGCGGTCAGCTATCTGTAGAAAGTACTGTTATCATACGAGGTAGAAGTAGGGAACTCATGAACTCCTTTTTTGTTGCTGATGGAGCTACCGTAGATTTTGACATCCCACAAACCCGTCCAAACACTCAACTTCAGAGCTTTTCAGAAATGAGGGCAGTAACAGTTACTATTAACGGGCGATGGCATCCGCAGAAGCTGAAGATTAGACCTGGTTGGTCAAGTTTGACTATTGGACCAAGAGGTGTCTTAAGGGTGTTACCCATGGATGTTTACGAAATAGATTCAGTGACGGTAAATGGAAAATTCGAAGTTGAAAGCACCATTTTCCTGCGTGGCAAAGCATCAAACTTTGTAACTACCATTCTTTTAGGTCCTGGTGCGTCAGTTCAGTTTGACCTACCTGCATCTCGCCCGAATGCGCAAGTTAACGATACATCAATTGTTTTTTCCGATATTGTAACACTAAATACTAGAGCACAGTGGTCAGCTAGAAAAATGAGCATTGGAATGGGATGGCAGAGATTAACTGTGAATACGCTGGCTGTACTTTCCCTTATTGCTGTTGGTGACTATCCTATTGACAATGTAACTATTGATGGCCAACTTTTAGTGGAAAGCCCCATCGTTATACATGGTAGAAGCTCAAATCTGTCGAATACACTGAGAATTGGAAACAGTGGTAACGTGGAGTTTGATATACAACCTCCATCACGACCTAATACCCCTTCACAGGATTTTTCTTTTGTTCAGGTTGAAGATATAGTGAACAATGGGAGATGGACTTCTCAAAAATTGAAGATAAAACCAGGGTGGAATAGTTTGCTTGTTGGTTCGAAGGCATATTTCAGATTCCTTCCGGTCGACACTTTTAGTATCAATCGCATGACTGTCCAAGGGGAAATGCTTGTGGAAGGAACAATTTTTTTACGTGGAAGAGAGTCTCTTTTTGTGAATGCTATTAACATTGAAGCAGGAGGTCAGGTTTTGTTGGATCAGTCAAATTCAAGACCATACACACGTGTAAACGACACTTCAGAGGTTCTAGCAGACACGGTAACTGTAAATGGAAAACTTGTAACTCAAAAGATGTCAATAGGTGAATCTGGTTGGAAAGGTGTCTCTGTTGGCCAATTTGGACTCTTCGAATTTTACCCCATGGGTACATATCGGATAGATACTATTACTGTGGACGGAATCCTAACATCCCTGAGAGGATTTCTGTTAAAGGGTCGATCAAAACCGAGAACAGATTTTATACGTGTAAACTCGAAAGGCACGTTGACTGTGAAAACACGAATACTGACAACAATTCACTGTTCTCGTTACTTTGTAAGTGGTACTTCCAGGATTGGAAACTTGACCGCTCCTCCAAGATGGGATGACTTAACAGTTTCTGGCGGATTTTACTTTTCAAACTCGTGGCCATTAAATATAGACGTAATATACATTACTAGCACTGGACTAATACAAACTTTACTTCCGGTTCCTCCCAAAGGACGACTTTGGGGAAAGAGTTTGTTGATCGACAACGGAGGCAAGCTGCATATTAATTATCAAGGAGTACCAATCCAACCACATTTTGGAACTATAAACTCGACAATATATATGGCTCGTGTCGTAGTTAATGGTCGGCTTGAAGCTGGATCTCTTTACTTTGTGTCAGATAACTTTACTATTGGATCTACAGGAGTTATTGACGTGTCCAATGGCGGAGCCCTTAGTGCCAGCGGGAATGGAACTGGAACCTCTTCATCTTCAGGGGCCTCAGGAGCTAGCCACGGAGGACGTGGTGGTAAAGGAGCGGGGACTCTGGCATATAACTTACCTTACGGAAACATCTTCCGGCCGGGAAGTTGGGGTAGTGGAGGAGGGAATGCAGGGAATGCAAGAGGGGGAAGAGGAGGTGGGAAAATCGAAATGTACATAACACAGACGTTGGAGGTACAGGGGACCATTCAGATGGACGGACAAGGAGCTCAGGTATGTTCTTACACTACGTAATGAATGAATACGCTTTGTTGTAGTAAAATAGGATAAATGGCCTTGCATTACGCACTTGCAGTTTTATTGTTTGGTGATCTTAACATATTATCTTTGCTTCAATGCTTATTACAATTAATTATTACATCAGTGTCACTGTTGTAGGTCAAAGGTAAGATCAGATTATTCATTTTTACTGAATTTCATTTTTTTAAACCTTGATTTGAAAGTAAATAAATGGGATTTTTAGTTTTGAAGGAGCCTTATTGAAAGAACTAAGGTTGGCTGGGATGTTTCGTTAATAGAAAACAATTTTGAAACGTGTTTCCTTTTTCTCCCTCTCTCCTTTAATGAGACCCAGCTTCAAACGGAGACAGCGTGGCTCAGTGGTCAGAGTTGGGGATTTGAATGCGGAAGACCCAGGTTCAAATCCCCGACTCGGACTACCGAATGGATTTGACTACGGTGATCCCAGGGGCACATTCACCACGCTTTGTAGATAGCCAACTGGTTTGCCTCCTAACAGTTGGTATTCTTAACTGGGAGCGAGGGGGATTTTAGCACGACACTGAAAAGCCCTTTTCGGGGACTTGTTTTTACCTATTATATTATTTATTTTATATCTATCGTGAATGTGGTATTGAATATAATAATGAATCTTAAGGATATGAAAATTGGGGTTTCTGTAATGTTGGCTTGTTTTTCATATTTAGCTATTTACTTTAGAGAGTAATGTTAGATAGTTACACTTTGACTAGTTATCAAAACTTTATTCTCTCTTAATATTTTTATTCTATTTTCTGCTTGAACCTATTTTCCAATCTCCTCAGCAGGACTCAAACCTAGTCACAACGTAGTGACTACAAAGCTAAAAAGCGGTGTTGTGTTGTGAGACTCTGGAGCTTACACTAACCCTATAATACAAACCAAAATTTATAGTCCCCCACTTGTTGATGAAAATTGAAGATAACTTGTGGGGAAATTTGGACAAAGAATAGTACCAGGTTGAAATTATAACCCTCTTTAAAAGTTTTATAAAGACAGATTGCTTTTTAAAAAATAACCTGATATTAATAAAAGCAATAATAGCAAACACGATTTTCTTTTACGATGTTAAAACCTAAAATCTTTATCACATTAAGATTTGTTACCATAACTGGCTTTAACGAAGCATTCGCTCAAATATTTTCAATTTTAAGGGAAAGTGTCAGTGAATATAAGCTGGATCGAGAAAAGACTTCAAACTTTGTCTGACAATTAATGTTTATTACGAAATAAATCAACATGAAATGGCTTGCTTTATTTGCTTTGCTTTGAGGCCAGTTCACACCCTCGTACTGTGCACGCTAAAATTACAAAATCTTACACTTGTGGTTGCTGAAATGCTTGTAGACCTGTATCCCAGCTGAAGTGCCGTTTTATCTGAGTATCTGCAATGTTACCAACTATGTCGGCTTGCTTCTATGGGAATAATATTTCCTGGCAACATATAAAGGTTTTCATTCGTTTCTTCGCCTTTCGGATTAATTTAAAGTATTTAAACCTAATATTTTGAAAATTCGTGTTCATTTTGTGTAACGTAATTTTGCATTGTCAAAGTGCATTGTTAGTTTTCTCTAATACACACTTTTCTCTTTATAAGAATCCTACTTTTTTTCCGAGTCTTAAAATAATTCTTAAATAATAGTTTCAAAATAGGTCCTCATTTAAGTTGAGGTGCATGTAGTACCACGGTATGATTTCAAACTTCACTAAATCGAGGGTACAGAAGTAACTCCTTACAATGCAAGAAAAATATGTTCTGCAGGCGAAAGAACAAAAGAGAACTAGTCTGGTATTTTTAGTCACGTTCGATAGATTAAAACACATTTAAGGTCCATAGAAACTAGCTTTAAAGAGAGGGGGTAGTACCCTAGCTAAGAAAACGAAAAATGTATATACGGGTCGAGTGATTGGGTATCAGCATGATTCTTAAAAAATTCTTAAAATTTCTGAAATCTTAGACCCATGATTTTTATAACCTGGATTCTTATAAAAAAAGTATGTAATCTGGCTTCCAAAACACAACAAACCGCACGCACTTGCTTTAATAATTGGTTATTTTCGCTGCCAAAAAAGACAAGCAGGCGCTTTGTTGCTAACCTTCGAGGCTACATAATAAATAATGCTAGGTGTCTATGTGAGCCAGGACTTATCCTGGGGTACGCATATTGAATATAAGGCCAATAAGCAATTACATGCCCTCAGGCTTCTCAAAAGAACCGGCTTCAGTGTGAATGATTTAGTAAGGATATACGGTGCACTCATCAGATCTGTCCTAGAGAGTATGCGTCGCCGGTATGGTCTTCCCTGCCTGACTATCTGTCCTACCATATAGTTCAAATCAATACAAAAGATTGAAATTAATATTTGAGGCTAATTTCATTAGTTATCAAGATGTACTAATAAGTTCTGGTCTTGAGACCCATCTTTATTGTAGAGACATGGCCTGTATTAGATTCATCAAGAAAGTTAGAACCGGTGAAATCGAGCTACTTTATTCTGCTATCATTGGGACAAACAACACTGAGGTTAATTATGGTTATGGTCTCCGTTCGGGAGGAGTAAAGGCATACAAGCATGTGCCTAATTCTAAGCGTTTCTCTGAGTTTGTTACGTCAATATATCTGTAAGTTATACTGACCACCACTGTTATCCAGTTTTGTAGCTTACAAAGTGGTAAATAAACAATTCAATAAAAAAAATTTTTTTAAATATTTTAAAATTACGCATTCATACCCAGTCCTTCAGGGGTCTTCATGAGTTGACGAAAACTGGCGAGGAGAAGCGGGAAGATTTATGATATATAAAAAATTTTTTTTTTTTTTGACTAGAAGAACTTAAAAGCAAGTGTGTTTATGACAAATTTCATTTATACGATGGATGAACAATGAAACCAACCTGCCAAAAACAAGTTTATAATTTTATAATGCGATTTGCCACGGAATTGACCATAACACTTGACCTTTCGAGTAGTAGACTGTGTGCCATATCGGAGAAATCCAGGTAAGACAAGTATTAGACGGTATATATATTCATTGGAAAACATGTAGTTACGAGGTTTTAGCGACAGTAATTTGTAAAAAGCATACGTTTTGAAAGTAATTTGAAAGGTACATTTGTCGTTCGCTGTTAACCTTGGATTCTTTAATTTGCTCCACGTGATTTCAGATATTGTTTCAAACAGCAGCTATCAAGCCCAGAAACGAGTTTTGTCACTGCTAACTTTAATTCTAAAAAGAGGGTTTTCATGTTTCATTCAAGTAAATTAATGGTTTAGTATCGCTCAAATGGAAAAGAAGTGCTGTTTTAAAATACCTTGCAACAATGGGCAATTATTCGTACCTCGATACAAAAGATTTTCGAAATCCATCTACCAAGCTGGGCTTAGCGTATTTGAAATTTGGCCAAAATCGAGTTTGAAAACAGTCTAAAAGTGGGTTCTTTGTGTCGTCTATAGCAGATATAGAATTGACATCCAGAAATTAATAACCACAAACTGTTATGTTACTAAAGAAGAACTTGAACTGAGGTACAGAACAGAACTTCAAGGACTTCATCAGACAGCTGCTGTGGAAGATTTTAGTAAATAGCTCAAAATGGCACAAAAGCAAAGCAAAACGAAGCCAAGGCTATCTGATAGTTCCCAAAAACCTTTTTGACAAAGTTTGAAATTATTTCTCGAAATTTTGTAAAATAAATACTTTATTTTACGTTAATTGCGAAGGAAGTGGTTGCCCATTCTTCCTATATAGCCAGAGGCTAATGTTTAATCGCTCGAAGGCTCAGATCTTGGCGTGAAAGTCGAATTTGCAGAGGGAGGAAAACCGGAGTGCCCGGAGAAAAACCCTCGGAGTCAGATCGAGATCGAAAAATCTCAGCCCACGTGCGGGCTCGATCCTGGGTCCTAGAGGTGGGAGCTGGCACGACTGATGACCACTACGCCAACCTGACTCCCAAGAAAAATATTTGTGAAATAGTTGATACTGTCACTTTGTCTTTAAAAAACATTGTCATCATTCTATTTAAGTATAAGTATTAAATTGGGTTGATTTACAATAACTTTTTTACATGTGTACAGTGTGCAGTATATGTGAGTATTTACAAAAGTGACAGATATCCATTTTTGCAAAAATTGTGATTGGCTTCTATAGTTTGACATATCCACAACGATAGTTGATTTTGTGGCAGAATTGAAGTCAAAATGGGATTGCAAGAAGAGGATATTTTTGTTTTGAGCAAAGAAACCATTAAGGCAAACACATATAGAGTAACAAAATTTGGTTTTTCAATTTTTACTGATAAGAACTAAATATTTTTCTCTCAGAATTTGCAGAAAAATCCACAAAAAAAAATTCCAAAGAATGTGATCAATTATTAACTTGCATTTAATTGCTTATTATGTGACAGGAAGTGTGCATGTATGCTTAAAATTAAAAAAAGGTAATTATAATGTTTCAATTTTTGGATGAATTACAAAAGGAAGGTTGATTGCAACTTTATAGCAGGACTTTCACAAATATATTATAAACTTTTTCCAATTTCCAATTACTTAACTTATTGTAAAAAATTTTTTTCGCCTTGTAATTGGTTCAGAATCAATTATTCTTTGCTTCTGAAAGTTATTGCTTCTGCAATAATTAGATAACCCAAGTTCCTAAAACCTTGGGAAGATAAACACTTTCATTTTGGCCATGTGGTTGGTTCAGAATCAGGGTACTTTTTGGTTCAGAAAGTTTTGTAATTTATAGAAGCCATTTCTACAATACACAAACCAACTTCCTTACAGCTTTAGATTTCAACAAAATAGATTAATGCTTTGATTTGGTTTGCGAATTTATAATTTTTTGGTTATCAAGTTGAAAAGCCTTTTCTACAATTACACATTATTTTTATCCCAACTTCCTAAAAGCTTGGCAACATCCATATCTTTTTCTCTCTATTTTATTCTAGAGTACCAATGCTGGAGGTGGAAGTGGGGGATCATTGTGGGTTAACTGCAAACGATTCCTTGCTACTGGAAGGATATTCTCACTGGGTGGAAATGGTAATGGTGGTGGTGGCGGAGGTGCTGGAGGACGTATCACAGTTAATTATCAGTCTGGTAACTTTCACAGTGATAGGACATTTGCCTATGGTGGTCTTTCTGCATCTGAATTTGGTGGCCCAGGAGTTGTTTTCCTCAATGGCATTACACCTTTGAACACAAACTTACGAATTGATAACAAAGGAAGACAAGCAAAGGTAAAATAATTTTGTATTATTTATACATAATTAAAACAGATTACATGACAAGAATTTGAGTGGATCACTCCAAGAACCCATTTCTAGGAGCATTCTCATGAATCTGGCTGAGTCCCCAGAGCTGGAGCAGGTTCTGTGGCTGATTGGCTCAATGTTTTTTACTGTCCTCAAATAAAAAAAGACAAAAGTACCTTTGCCTACTATTTTAGTTGAGAAAAACAAATATTAGAGGATAAGAACCCCTACATTAATGGTCTTGAATTTAAAAAAAAAGTTTTAGTGAATGATTTAAAGTTTGTAAAAAAGTTTATTAAGGGTTAGAGACAATTTTAATATGCAATCCGAGTTCACTGCACTGCACGTGCACAATAAATACTGATACATGACTTTATGAACCAGAGGTAAGAAACTGAGCAATATAGAGTTTAATTATATTGTGGTTGTTCAAATAGAATTTAGTATAGAACCCACAAAAAAGTTGCACCTGAGGGTGCACTGAGATCACTGACCAGCAAATGATCACTCTCGGTTCACCTGTAGCAAGTATAAAATTTTGTACAAATGACAGATTGTCAGGTAACTCCAAATGAAATCAATGTACAGTACAGTAGTTAATGAAGAATTTTCTTTATAACTTAATGGAGCTGGAATGAATTGAAATTTTTAGACTGATCTGAGAAGTCGGTTTAGAAGGTGCAACGTTTTCTGTGAACTTTCGTCCGAGTAATGACTGGGCTGCCTGTGGTAAAATAGTCTTAAAGTGGGGTTGTTGTGTTTTTGGTCGAAAATTAGTGAGAATGAGAGGGCTAAAGTGTGACGTAACAAAGATCAAAATTTGTGAACTTATGGGATTTGTTGAATCATCCAAGAGATCAAGACTAAAAATATATCCTTGCCAAAAGTGAGCATGTTGGTGCAAATTGTTGGTGAGATTTTGCCGCACCAGTAGGAACCAGACCAGTTTAGAAAGGATTTGTATGGGGTCATTAGAACCAGCAAAACCGTGGCAATATCTCATTACTAATTGTTAGCAATATGCAAAACTTCGGCACGGAAGCATTTTTGATCTTAATTTTTCTGAATATTACAACCAATTAGTGATTAGTTATTTTCACAAATCTAAATTTTGTGACGTCATCACTTTAGTACTCTATTGGAGTTCTTACAAGTTTTGCAATGATGATCATGATTACAATGATGATCAATGATGATCATGATCACCATGACAACCTGATTGCAGTGAAAAGCGAGGAAAATTTGTCAGAATTTGTTCCGGCGATCTGACTAGCATTGCTATTGTGCAAAGTTACTTTCTGATTGGTGTCAGCGATTGATATTGGGAATTCTGTATGGTCGACTGAAGGCAAAGACTGTTTTTGCAAGAGCTATAATTACGTTTAGATCTGATCTGTTTTCTGCAGATAATGTGCCTGCAGTTTAACTAATAAATAGTAATAAGTTTCTTTCTATGGTACTTCTGCTTTGCTTGCAAATCTACGGCACGTACAGGCAGTGCTTAAGAGGGGCAAGGTCAACAAAATATTAATTAGCAAGTCTTGCTTGAGTCTAGTTTGTCCGAAAGCAAACCATGATTAAAACGCAAGCTATTTAAATAGTTATAAAGAAGAGTATGACTGAGCAGAGTACTGTTGGTATCAATATGAATGTGCAAAACCTTGAGCTTGGCAGAAATTGAAAAGTGTTTCAAAACTTAAATACAAACTTTTAGCGTGGAGACAGGAGAGACACTATCGGGGAAGACTAAATGATCTAACTGTTCATTTTTCGGACAATCTATCAGCTGCGGACATTATATCCTCCGATATACCAGCACTCGGAAGGGGATTATTAACTAAATAACATAAAAACGAATTTGACCAATCGTGCACGGATTTTGGACAGTGAACGAAGGTTGCATATTAAATGTTTTTCTAGTATTATAATGATAGAACGGAGGATGGATTTCCGTTGTTTTGTTTCACCTTCAACTTGGGGTATATTGGTTTTTATCCCATGCCTTAAAAAATACAGCCAATCAGAGGCCTGGAAAGCTGTTGCATATTCTGCGGTATCCAACGAGTAGTATCCAACGGACAGTATTCCACCCGGATTTCTCGCCATTACTTGCGAGCGACTATCAAAATGGCTCCAAAACTGTGTGTACATTTCTGAAATACATAGCGCCAATGTTGTTGGTCAACGTTGTGAGAGTTTCTTGCACAAAGTAAAAATTATTTTAGAGACATGGGAAGTGAACAAGAAACTCATGAAGAACTCCTAAATTTTTCGCTGCATGGGATAAATTAGTTATACAATGCTTTCTCATGGGATATCGTGGAAATGCCGCTTGTTACTTGTATTTTTCTTCTCCTAAAGGCTGGTGTGTATACGGAAAATACAAGTGACGCATGGCATATTCCATGGTATCCCACTCTAAACCATTGCATAACTACCATTTATCACTCTTTGACAGGGTCCGTGCAGGTCCTTAAATCCTTGAAAAGTGCTTGAATTGAAAACGTATTTTCAAGGGCACTTGAAACTCCTTGAAATTCGGGAAAATGTGAAAAAGTCCTTGAAACTCCTTGAAAATTCGA
>JAOBBB020393788.1:0-17610 GCA_025331005.2 Zoanthus gigantus
TACGATCACCTAAACGGCGTCCAGTTTCGCCAATGTATAAAAGATTACAACGAGAACATTTAATGCAATAAACAACAGAAGTGAATACGAGCGAAGGTTTCGATCACGCTTGAAAGAGAAAAGAGGGCGTTCATTAAAAATATTAGAAGTGATATAAACATTCGTGCAAATGAAAGTTTGTTTTCTTTTATTGAATGCCTGAATAGCACAGTTGCATGATGACGTCACGCGCGCATAGCATTCTGGTAGTTGTAGTCAACAAATGAATAATAATAATGGCGTCCAGAGGAGGTGGATTCACTTGCTGCGTTCCAGGCTGCTATTCGAACAGCACAAGAAATAAAGACCTCTCATTTTACGTTATTCCTGCAAGTAAAGTACTAAGAAAGTGATGGACTGAAAAAATTTCGAGGAAAAGCTTTAATCCTTCTGCTGGTCACCGGGTTTGCAGCTTACATTTTGTAGGAGGTAAGAAAACGTACATGAACAACATCCCGACGGAGAACCTTGGAGAAAAGTCACACAAGAGTAAGCTGGCTCCCCCAAGAAGACCTCTGATTCGCCATATATCTTCAAAATTATCGCCAGAGGTAGAAAAACGTTCTTCTAGCTCGCCAGAAAAAGACTCGACTGCAGCAAGAAGCCAAATTATGGAACTTCGAGTCCAACAACTTGAGGAACAGCTTCAAAATGCAAAAATATCTGAAAATACCTTGAAGCTCGAAATAAACAAATGGAAGTTCGGCCTGAAGCGTTTTGAAACTTCTGATTGTGATATGAATTACTACGTTGGAATGACCCCTGCACAGTTCAAAGCTTTGTACAAGTTTCTCGACGCAGGACAGGGAATTTGTCGCCGATTAAACTGCTGGGGATCAGATTTTTCGTTAATGCAGATGCCATATATCGAGAAAAAAGGTCAGAAACGTTCCATTGAGCCTATTGAAGAGCTATTTATTACTCTCTGTCGACTTAGAGTGAATATACCTGAAAAGGTGCTGTCAGTTATGGTATCAGTATGTCAGAGATTTCCAGAATATTTGCTACGTGGATAGATTTTCTTTCTTCTCGACTAGTCCAACTTCCTATATGGGCCACTAAGGAAATCGTTCAGAAAACAATGCCTGAATCTTTCAAGTCAAAATACCCTCTAACAAGGACAATTGTGGATTATACAGAAACATTTATTGAAAAACCATCTTGTTTTCGTGCACAGGCAGAAACATATTCAACTTACAAATCACATAATACTGTTAAAGGTCTTGTTGGAATTTCACCTCATGGTGCAGTGACATTTGTGTCAGAACTTTACGGAGGGCATTGTAGTGACAAAATGATTGTTTGAGGATTGTGGAATTATTGACGTGCTGGAAGAGGGAGACTCAGTCATGGCAGATCGTGGATTTGAAATTCAAGATTTGCTTGCTCCTAAGAAAGTTTACCTGAATATTCCACCTTTCATGAGGGGCAAGGAACAACTTGATCCAGATGAGGAGGATGAAACTAGAGAAATAGCATCAGTCCGTATCCATGTCGAAAGGGCAATAGAACGTGTTAAAAACTACAATATTCTAAGACAAATTTTCCCAAATTCCATGATTGAAGACTTGGGGAAAATCTGGAAAATATGTTGCTACCTCACAAATTTCAAGGGACCTCTTGTTGTGTGAGAACAATTACTATAACTGTAAGAATTTTAAGAGTTTACTAGTTTTGACATAAAATGGAATATTGTGTCACTGATTGAAGTTATATGGTTAAATGCAATTTCTTAATTAACAACACAATATACATACTTTCCTGCTTTTTGAAGTATGGTAAAAAACAGATACTGTACATACAAGTTTAATTATCAACAATTTTTAGTTAATTAGCAATATTATTCAAGACCTGTTTAACAGCAATGGCATTTATAAATACTTACAAGAGCCCATTCAAAAAGCTAAATTTTTGCAATCTTAACAAATTAGGCAGTTTACCTAGCTAGATATATAACAAGATTTCATAAACACACAGAGCTGAATAGTAATTTTTAAATTTATGATTATATTAATAAAATAGATGCAGCTGCCAAAGTGATGCAGCACAATGATTGCTGTCAAAAAATATTCTATAAGCCAAATAGAGTTGAAAAAATAATATGGAAGGGAAAAATTCCCCCAAATCATGCAAATGAAAATGAGATAAAAAAAAACAGCATGGAATTGGGCAAAGAAAAAAAATTATGCATTCAGTTTTAAAAGAAGTCACATATATGGTTTATATATCACAGGCCATTGGCAGTATGGTAGCTCTACCCAAAAGATGAAGACTATAAACTATATAGTATCATGTTGCATGCAATTCCTTTGTGTGTTATTGGTTAAAAAATCAATATAGCAGTTTTTGCATTTTAAAACAGTATTTATTACCTGTGCTTTGGTACCTCTTTGTTGCAGAGAGGTATATATTAAAGAATCATGCCAATACTCCTTCATTCATCACCAGGAGATATATATTTATATATATTAGATTACTTTTTCTGTTCTTTCAGTCCAACAACAATCACTACTTACATAGTATGATCTATCTAAAAATTACACACAACAGTCCTTGTAACAGTGTTTTTATTAAATACACAGTCAACACATAAATTTATAATATGTGTTGTATGCTATATATGTTATATTCTATAATAACTAATTTCAATTGTTTTAAAAAATCAAATGAACATATTATAAACATTTGTTGATATTAATATAAACTTCAAAATTTTTGAAATATGCAAAAGCATTTTCATGTTCTTTCAGTAAATTTCTAGTTTTCTCTTTAATATAAAAAAAACGTTTCATTAGTCTATCTTCTGATAAATTAACAGTAACATTTTTTATAATATATGATAATTTTTATAAGAACAATTCAAAATGTCTATTCTCCAATATCATATATCCAATTTCATAAAATTTTCTTTAGAGATTTACTGTAACAATTTTTAGTATTATGATTTAATATAATTAGAATATTGATAAAATTAGGGGATTAACCCTGTGAAACAGCATTCACTGTAACTATATATGTGTGTAATAGACATGGACACACAAAAGAAAACAATAATCTATGTTAGATTTAACACTTCAACACATTGAATACATGGTTCTCATTAGCATTCCGAGATGAAACTTGAACTTGAATGGAACTTGTTTCCTGAATTACAAATGCATTCTTATTTTGAGAATATTTGATTAGATTATAGAAAAATTACTTGAAAATCTACTAAAAAGATTCCCAAAATATAGAGTAAATTTAAAGAGTGAGTCCATTGATATATGATGAAGTCTTGAGCACCTTTTTTGCTTTTCTCTTTTGCAGAACAAGTCATGAAACAAATGGTAATCAAGTCTCTTGTGGACTATCCTTTGTTTCATGACTTGTTCTGGTTCAGTGACATGCACAATTAGTCAGTAAATAGACAAATGAATAGTATTTGTATATTCATGGTACAAGTGTATTCACTCTACTAGGCTGGCTGTATCTTTTGATTTAATGTTTTTTTACTGAAACGATGAGTCTTAATATGGGTTGAGATTCACATTCGATACTGCTTAGAATGCATATTTCTATTAAAAGTACTAGTATTTGAAACCAACGGCCAAAGGAATTTCTGTATTAATAAAAAAATTCAAACACAGGTTTTCTTCAAAAAAAATCATATACAAAAAATGGTCAGAAAAAAAAATTCCTGCAAGCTCAAAATCCCCCCCCCCCATCACTTTTCTAATGGTGGATCCCTTAAGTTATCGGTAATAATATTTTCTGCTTTTTGATGTCATCCAGCTCTTCCATTATCCTGTTTTTTATATGTGTAGATTTGAGGATACAGTGGAATATTTCTCTTGATACGAGCTGTTAATAATTCAGGAATTATAGCAAACATGTAAAAATCTAACAGTTTCTTTTTAAGTGCTTCCCAGTAGACTGGGTCAAAAAATACTCTTTCTATGTGCATGCTCTCCATTCCATTAAATGATGAGTACAGGACAAAGTCACACCAGGGTTTTTTTTTTATTGCCATGCCCCCTTGTATTTGTGCTAAATATTTTTAGTTTTAATCCATTTTCTGTATTCTCAAGACAAAAAGATTTTGACGCTTGTACCATAATTTCAATTAAATTTGTGTCCTTATTTAATTTATACTTAACTTCAATGTTACCAACAGGATGAAATTTATTGGTTAGGTCAGTTACCTCACCATCAACACTTGCAGCTAGAACAGGATTCTCTATATCAATGACAAGTCCCCTCTGTTCAACACTAATGTTACTGTTACCACGTGCATTTTTTGTTTCGACATATTTAGTTATGATTATTGGTTCCATGTCCAGTCCAACTTTGCATTGATAAGGTGTTTGTGTTCTTGGTTTGTAGTTAAAGATATCTCTCACAAGTCTATCAGGTGGTGTGCTGTTCCTGCGATTAATGATCTCTCCAAATTTTGATGCAGTCAATCTCCCACATCTGTACCTGAACCACTCTGAGTTATCAGATTGCCCTCTAGTGGCTTTTTCCACATTCATAATTCCTTCCTCCGTTATATTAATGCTCTTAATATAATCTTTGCACAAGTTCACAAATTCTGGGTTGCACAAATCATATTTATCAGAATATTTCTTTGAAGGGGTTGGTATGATGGGGTCCTGTTCCACATTGAAACTGACATGATTATCCATTTCCTTCTCATTAGTTGTTATGGTATCGGGCTCAGTGTTACATGAGATAACAACAGAATGGGAAATTATAAAAGGTAAATTTGTCGAGGTAAACTGTGAATTGGAGTTAATTGGCTCACATTCATTTTCTCCCACACAATAGATATGAGTCTCCATTGGGTGATTGCACTGTGACTCAACACTGGTGATACTTACTTCACTGTCATGTTTCTGAATTTTAAAAGCTAAGTAATCGTGATCATGCCTAATACTATGTTCATGAGACTTGTCTTCAATCTCTTTTATTTTTACAGGCTTTCTTCCTTTTAAAAGATCGACTATTAGAGCACCAGGCCTATTTCTCAAGTCTTTGCACAACCCCTCAATCTGCTCTTTAGTGATCTTAACTGCAAACAAGGGGCAAGCTGAAAATGCTAATTTGTCCTTTTTCCTTTGGAGTCTTTTAACTGTTTTGCTCTTTGTTTTATAACCAATAAAATCATGTTTAATTATCAGTAAGTTATTAATTCGTGAAGGTTGATTTTGAACTTGGTGACTGGGTTTGTGCCATTGTTGTGGTTTCTCTGTGCAGGTTGTGTTTGGAGGAATTTCTTTTAGTTCACTTTCAGTATAGTCGAGTATGGTATATAATAAGGCACCGACATGCTTGCAGTAGCCGTTTATACCAGCTTTACAGTTACAATGAGCAGTTAATACTTCGCCTCTTTTATTCTGTCGCAGTCGTGTCCTGTTGATTTTGTTTCTTGTCATTGAAGCTCTGACTCTTGCCTCGTAAAAGCAAAACTTGTCGTGAGAACTATTAAACTTCACATCCTGTACATGCGATGCCTTGAATAAAGCATAACCTTTTCGTTTACTTTTGAATGCACCTCGTCTTTTTTTTCTGCTGTTCTGCCACCAGACAGGTATGAAAATATAAAGCAGTGCTGGAATTCAGGGGCATTGGTTAAGGTTTTAGTCCAGCCTTCTTTTGGCCACTCTAATACTCCATCATCGTAGTTCTCACAGCGATTGTTTGCTTTTTTTTTCGGTAGTGGATACCTCCATCAGGATCGACTATTTTTTTGTCTAAACCACAAGAAACATAATTTCTCACCCTGAAATACAAAAACTGGATATCAAATAAAGAAAACTAAATTTCGACCTCGGTTACAAAGTTTTACCTTTCAAGCAGTTTCGTTCATGTGCCAGAAACATTCGCCCCTCGGCACTTCAACCATCTCTTTAGCTCGTCATTTTTTAGCTGGTTTGGGTTTCTTCCGTTTAAAGATGCCCCTGGGACGTCTAATTCTGTCAAAGTCATCCTTGACTGCATTTTCATGTTTACATTCCTCGTTTCCGACATTAATTTCGCACAAAGTTGACTACAACTACCAGAATGCTATGCGCGCGTGACGTCATCATGCATATTCACTTTATTGATTGATGATTGGCGCAAATGAACGCGTATTTTGCCGTAATGAACAGCAAAAGGTGTAAACAGCCAGACAGCACAAGTAATTTCATTGTTATACACAAAACAATTTAAAGACTTTAATTTGTAACTGAAAGCTCTTATAAAGGGCATTACTAGGATATGAAAGAAACAGGTAAATGGTACACATTAGAGAATCAAAAAATGTTAGTATAAATTTATGATTTTGAATTTTGTCTAACAGGCCAAAGCAAAGAGCCCTATGCAAAACTGGATGATGATGAGAAAGAAAAATTAAAAATGATTCTTGTTATCATGGATCGGTTTTCTATTTCAGTGGAAGGTAAGTTTGAAGACACTAACATGACTTTTGTGCAATTAAAAAGCATTTAGGTCCTCAAATTGTTTAAGAAACACTTCCCTATTAAACAATATTGTCTTCCAAAATGAAAGTTAACTTATACAAATTAAAACATATAAACAAAACTTTAAAATCCGGTTTGTGTGAGGTACACAGTGTGAGGTACACAGGATGAACACTGCGAAAGTTTATGTTTTTCTATTGTTTTTGAGGTCAATAAAAGAAAATAAAAAATTTTAAAAAATTATGAGTGAGCCATTTTTTGCAAATCAAAGAGGAGTACTGTGTTTTGGGCCACCCGGTATATATACTTACTTAGGATCACCAATTTTCAATCTGGTGCAGCCCAAGTCAGCTATGAACAAACTTTAGAAACTTTATGTTTACTTAATTTATTTTTCATTTACATAAGGCTACCACGAACTATCCCAAACTGAGCCAAGCCTTCCTAGAACATACCTCGTGGAAAGTTGTGCCAAGTCTTTGGACAGTAAATGGGAAGTAAGGAGAACACCAGGGCAGAACCAAGGTGCAGAGCTTTTACTGAAGATTCTCCTTGAAAATGAAATTCGGATGCATGTAAGTATCTGCAACATTACACAATTATATTATCGACTAGTCCAGGGAACAAATGGTTGACTCCCAAATAATGGACCTTAAACTTAAAAAAATGTAAATAAACAAATAAATAATAGTAAATAAGCGAATTGAATTTGTTTGTTCTAAGGGAGGATTCATTATTTATTGGGATGACCAGGTCTCGTAAAAACAGACAGGATCTTGTTATTTTATTTGTTGAAAAATGGCGGGTCTTGAAAACATTTTGCAATAAAATTACGGGCTTTGAAAAATAATACCAAAGTACAAAAGGCCTCGTTTTAAAAATATAAAATGCAAAATTTTTATAATTGATTTAACATTTCTGAAGTCCTGCGATTTATCAACAAACATGCTTTCAGTTGTTTGGTTTTCTATTAAAATGTGGCAACGTTTTCCAATGTTCTATTTACTTTCTTAGTTGTGTTGATTGATCTATACCCCAAGTTACTGTTGGTACTCTATAATGTCGATCGGGGCTGCAAGAAGTTTATCGTCACATTACCATCGTGAATTCATAATAGATGAGCACACTTATTGTTTATTTATTTCTGATTTATACACGTATTAAACTGTACTCCACATACATTTCCTTATGAATCGTATTTTCTGTGCATAGTGCATGACAGAAAAGAGTGGCAGTGAATCTGATTCTAGCTTAGAATATGATGACAAAATGACATTGTTCTGGTACAATTAATATAAAAGGGCCAATTTAAAACACAGATTCTGAACCCGATGTAAAAGCGGGCCCGATGATACAGAAGATATTTGAACATTTGTTCTTTGAAGGATTATTTAAGAAGTATTAATAAAAATTAAGTGCAAAAACAAATTAAGTTTAAATATTCATCTATCAGTATCATTGCTTGCAGCAAAAATGGAACAAGATTAAATGTTATCCACAGGATTTGTTGTTGTAAAATATACATGAATTACCATGAGAGTGATTTGTCAGCATTTAGTTGCAGGTCACCAATACCAAGTATCATTTAATTGCACAGAAATCTAACAGTAACTGTTGGATTTATTTTTTTTTTTAAATAAAAATTATTTCAGCATTTAGTGATTTACCAGTGAAACGAAATTTGAATTTATTTTAGTGACAGTGGTTTCATGTTTGGTTGCAAGTTCAATGACACATACAGTTCCACTTTAAACTTTAACGTAAAAATATTTAAGTTTTAAGTTAGAAATGTCTTCAAGAGTTTTACTACCCTAATTCTGATGTTTAAATCATAAATGATTTCATAAATCTGAACGGAAGTAAAGCGCAATTTTGAGTTACTAAATTTTAAAACCCATACTTATAAAGCCGTTACTTGCTATGTCAAAACCCACAGTTACTAAAACATCTGATGCCGACCTCTGTTAGTACTCCTAGTACTGCATGCAGACAATTGCGGTGAAGTAAGACTCAAAATGAAACGACAAACAAAAATAACACTAAAAAATAACCACTTTAAATTTCAACTAGACGCGTACACGCGTTTACTCGGGCTACCTAATGTTTGGATTCATAATGATGGGTGTAAAGTATATTTATGCCAAGTTTTATGCTTGTATCACAAAATAAATGATTCGGCCTAAAATTTGCAGTTAGCCGCTCTGCTAACAACCTCAGAAACGCGAGCGATAATTCTATGTCTAAATTAAAAACAAATGCAAGAAAGGCGCAAACTATCACTGTCGTGCTACTCAAACTAATCAAATGTTCACTAAATCTAAATCAAAGTCTTGAATGTTTTAACAACAACAATAACAACTAGGGGCAAAACCCTAAAGCTCTTTGACTTCAATAGTTCAATTAAGTTTAGAATAATAGTCCGTCAGGTAAGCAGGTTTCTTAACAATGCGTCCCCTGCGGGTAGTCTTGGTGTGTGTGTTGTTTCGACTCTTGTTTGGTTCTGTTGTCCGTTTGTGTGGTACTTCAGGCGTTGGTTTGTGTGATATTTCAGGCGTTGGTTTCTCTGGTGTTGGTATCTGGGTTTGTGTAGGCTTGCTCTTGTTCTCCTGCGCCGGTGATCCTTGCTGAGACTTTGACTCCTTTTCAAGCACGTAGTCAGGGTAGAATAACTCGTTGGAACTGCGCAGATGCTTGCGATTTCTTCGATACACTCTTCCGTCTTCAGTTCGTACTCTGTAGGACCGGACATCCACCTGGGCTTCCACTTGAGCTTTAGTCCACTTTGTTCGATTGTTGTCTGGTTCAATCCGCACAATATCTCCGTTTGCGAGTGGTGGTAATTCTTTTGTGTGCTGATTATAATAGTTGGCCTGCTTCTCCTTCCTCCTCAGGATCTGTTGTCTGGTTGGTTCATGGGCTGGGGTTTCTGGCTTCAAAAGTGGTTCTGCAGTTGGCAGTTGTGTTCTGGTTCTACGACTAAGCATTCTCTGTGCCGGAGAGGTATCCATACCCTCGGTTGGTGTGTTTCTCCAATTAAATAGTGGTAAGTAGAACTCTGTACCTGATTCTTTGATTTTCTTTAAGAGGCTCTTTGCTGTCTTCACTGCATTCTCGACTCTACCATTGCTCTGGGGGTACAGCGGTGAGCTTGTATTATGCTCTACTCCTGTTGATCTCATAAAGTTAGACATTTCAACTGAATTGAATGGGGGTCCATTATCACTGTTAACTTCATTGGGGATCCCATGGGTAGCAAAGTGCTTCTTGAGTTTGTCTACAATAACGCCTGCAGTCTTAGATCTTAGGGGGTCTACTTCAAAATAGCCTGAATAGTAGTCTACTGTACAAAGGTAGTCCTTGTTTAGTGTAAAAATGTCTATTGCAATTTTCTTCCAAGGCCTGTTAGGGATCTCGTGTGAAATAAGGGGTTCTTTCCCTTGTTTGTTACTGAGAGATAGACACACATCACATTTACTAATATAATCAGTTATTTCACTGTTCATACCTGGCCAGTATGCTATCTCTCTTGCTCGTCTGAGACTTCCTTGGATGCCAATGTGGGACTCGTGTAACTTAAGCTTAAACTTTGATCTCAGAGACTTCGGGATAATGCAACGAAGGCCCTTAAAGACAATTCCATCTACAACTGAGAGCTCATCTCTGATGCTATGAAATGGGTGCACTGATGCTGGTAGATCTTCCTTGTTGTCAGGGAAACCATCCGTGATAGTTTGTTTAAGCGCCTGGAGGGTTGGGTCAGCGGCTGTCTCCACCTGTAGTTCTTTTAGCTGATGATCTGGTATCGGGAGAAACTGCGCTGCATGGATGTGTTCTACCTCAATTTCTGTTCTTGACGGTTCATGACTTCCAACAGTCGCTCTCGAGAGGGTGTCTGCAAGTAGCATATCTCTTCCTGGCTTGTAACGAATCTCATAATCATAATGCTGTAGTCTCAAGAGTAGTCGCTGTAATCTCTTAGGTGCTGCTGTTAGAGGTTTCTGAGATATTGCAACAAGAGGTTTGTGGTCAGTCCACAGAACAACTTTCCGGCCATAGACATATTGGTGGTTGTGCTCCATGCCAAATACTTGTGCAAGGAGTTCTTTCTCTATCTGCGAGTATCGCCTTTCAGCTTGGGTAAGTGCGCGACTAGCAAATGTGACCGGTTGTCCATTTTGTATAAGGGCAAAACCTAAACCATCTTGTGACGCGTCTCCTTGACCTTCTGTTGGTTCTGTTTCGTTGAAGTATTTGAGAACTGGTGCTTTGCTGACTGCTTTCTTGATCTGCTCAAAGGCACTTTCCTGTTCCTCGGTCCAGTTCCACTCTGCATCCTTGTGTGTTAAGCGACGTAGAGGCTCACACATCTCCGACAGGTCTTTCAGGAATTTTGAAAGGTACTTCACGAGACCGATAAAGCGCTGTACAGCTGCGACGTCAGCTGGTCTTTCCATGTGTGTAATTGCTTCCACTTTCCTTGGATCTGGCTTAAGACCTTCTTTTGTCATCAAATGGCCAATAAATGAAACTTCCTTACACTTGAACTGAAATTTGCTTTTGTTTAGCTTGATATTTTTGGATCTGCACCGATCAAGTAGTTTCTTCAGATTTCTGTCATGATCACGGTCAGCCTCTTCTTCGGTGTCTCCTTGGCCAATTATAAGTATGTCATCTGCTATCTTATATACTCCAGTTAGGTTTTCAAGGCATTGATCTAACTTTTGCTGGAAGTATTCGGGGGCCGGTGAAATTCCATAGGGCATTCTCAACCAACGGTATCTTCCCCATGGTGTCTGAAAAGTTGTGAGTTTGCTTGACTCCTCGTCCAGTTGTATCTGCAAGAATCCATCCTTCAGATCTGCCTTAGTGAAAACTTTGGCTTTTGCAAGCTCTGGTAGTATTTCATCGATGACTGGCAGGGGGTAATGACTTCGCTTTAATGCTGTGTTGAGCCGCTGCGGGTCGATGCAGACTCTCACTTTACCAGTCGATTTCATGGTCGCCACTAGCGCTGACACCCATGCTGTTGGCTCATCCTCTTTCTTTAGGACATTAAGTGATTCAAGGCGATCTAACTCTTCTCTGAGTTTTCCTTTTACTGCAACAGGGACACGACGAGGGGGCATAACAACTGGCGTTACAGACTCATCAACTTCAAGATGCAATTCACCTGCAATTTTTCCGAGCCCTGTAAAGAGATCTTGATATTGTGTTAATACTTCATGTTCTTTAAGTGACTTAGCAGGTTGTGGTTTAGGAGATCTTGTATCATTAGTGTTAAGCTGCATAATGTTCTGATGTTGCACAGCCACAAGCTCCATACGTTGTGCTGTCTTAGCACCTATTAATGGGGTAAGCCCACTGTCAACTACTACAAATTCTACTGTGTAGCTTATATCATTCTTAGGATTGCGAACGGTTAATAAAACAGTTCCAAGAACATGAAGCTTAGATTTTGTGTAAGTGATCAGAGTTTTCTTTGTAGGTTTGACCTTAATTTTCTGAGGCAAACAATTCTTTGGAATCACATTGCAAGTTGCTCCTGTATCAATTTGCATATTAATTACCTTGTTTCCTTCAATCTCCAAGGCTGCATGGATGTGATTCTTTTTCTCTGTGACACTGTTTATTTCTTCTGACAAGGTCCACACTTCATCGTCTGATAACAAATCTTCCTCTGCTTCCTCATGTACTTCATGTACTTTGGAATTACCACGTTGGCTGTCCTTCTTTCTGATCCTAGCTTTCTGTTGACAAACTGCATTAAAATGATTTTTCATACCACAGTTATCACATGTCTTATTGTAGGCTGGGCATTTTTCTCTTTTCTTTTCATGCTTTCTGCCACAATATTTACACTCTGAGAATGGCTTTCTGGACTGGGGTGCTTTTCCAGACTTTTGTTTGACTAATTTTACAACTTCAGGGGCATGTGTAATTTGTTTGAGTTGGGAATTAGCTGCCTCAGCTGCTCTACAAATATTCAGACATTTTTCAAGGGACAAACTTGTTTCTTGTAACAATTTTTTCTGCAAACTTTTATCTAAAATGCCACACACTATACGATCTCTAATTAATTCTTCCTTCAGGGCGCCAAATTCGCATGTATCAGCCAATGTGCGCACAGAACTAGCATATGTGTCAATACTTTCA
Source organism: Zoanthus gigantus (assembly GCA_025331005.2). NCBI lineage: Eukaryota > Metazoa > Cnidaria > Anthozoa > Zoantharia > Zoanthidae > Zoanthus > Zoanthus gigantus. Next base: position 12,639 of record JAOBBB020393788.1, read on the forward strand.
CCAGACTCTTGAAATCTGTTATGAAATTTATATCTCTCATAAATAGTGTTTGTAGTTCCGATACAGTATTTTTCCCACAGCTCTATCACCTTATCTAAATTCTCTTTGTCCTCTTCCGACTGGAATGGAAGGCCTGTATGAATTTCTATGGCGTCTGCTCCAATGCATGTAATAAATGTAGCGACACGGTATTTTTGTGGGCGAGAAGATAAATTAGTTATTACCTGGTATGCTTCCCACGTTTGTCTCCAATTCCTCCAATTTTTCGCAAGGTTACCAGTTAAATTCAAGGGCTGAGGAAGAGGAACATTCGACGTGAAGATCTGTTGTGAAGGTTGGCCAGTCGCCATGTTTGTTTCGTTTTCAGGCATGTCACGAACTTGACTCTTGCTCTCCTGAATGAAAGTTTGCTCCTATCTTCTCCAAATTTCGCAAAAATCTTCCAAAAATTTTTTTCCAAAGGCTGGTTCTAGTTATTCTGACACCATGTATCGTCTGGGGTATTGTAGGGCAAATAAACACTGTGCGTATAACAAAGGATTATGTGACATGTATGAAATGCTAAATTCTCCCAAGGATTATGAAGAGATAATAGGAATAATATAGGGAGAAATAAGAACTTGATCAAATTTCTCTTATGTCATTTTTGGCTTGTGCAAAAACAATGCACATGACGTTGTATGGAGTGCAAAATTCTCACAAAAAGTATAAAGGGATAATAGGGATAATTTACTGAGAGTTTAGAACTTCATCAAAAGTCACTTATGTCATTTTTGCACTAGACCCTTCAATTATGTTATGTGTATTATGTTTAAGTACCACACTCGTATTCCTTTTAATCCCATTGTGCATGAGTACCAATACTTTGTACAAGTAGAAACAGGATCTCATTAAATTTTATACAGTGTGGGCAAGGTTAATAATTAATTAGATTAATTATGATTAGAATAATTTTATTTATCTTTATTTTACTTTTAATGTAATTCTTTTTAGCCAATTCAAGTAATAAAGTTTTATTATTAAAAGTTGATACTATCTTTATCACTTTATTTGGAATCATTTCTTAGTTTCAGATACTTCATATAATCAAGAAGCATGGCCTAAAAAAAAGAAAGAGTTCAGAAGATTGAAGGCTGAAAAATACAAGCAAAATAGACAAGATCCAAAGTTTGAAAAAGCTGCTAGACTTGGACATTGTAAGTCTTTTATTACCTATGAAGGACACAAGGAGGTTTGGGTTGTAATCTTACATTATCAATAGGGACTTTAAGAAACGAGGACGGGAGCAAAGGCGACAGTAGTTGTGAAAAAAAAATTTCTCATTTAGTTTTTCTGTTTTAGATCATCAATAAATTTTCCCTTTCGACTTTGCTTAAGATTCTCGAACAGAACAAGGTAAAAGGTTCATCCTCGAAGGCAAACAAAGACTGTCAGATTTTGCTGTTTGACGTCCACGTTGTTCATAGAACCCCAAAAGTGAGCTTTCGGCGGCGTATCAGTGAAGACGACGGTAAGCAGGTGGTCAGCTTGTTACATTCCAACGTGCAACTTTTGTTTTCATTAATTAAGGCTATTGTTCTTTACCGTTCCCGTCGCCGTTGCCGTCCTCGCATCTTAAAGTCCCTATTATCACATCTTGAGGCTTGCAAATGATTACTATACATTATTTTAATTATGCTAATTGTTTTGCTTATTTGATGTGATCAAACCGCAGTAAGAGTTCCCCTGGATATGGTGAGGAAGGAGTGGTATGCTAAGCATGGTGCCGAGGACACAGTGAAGTTAGCAAGGCATTATGGTGTGTATGAGCATGTGTTCGGTGGCATGGAGTTTAACCCCAGTGTAGAAATGAGAGTTTCATTTGGAGAGGATTGTGAAGTATACAGAGGAAACTTTATCAGACCAACACAGGTCAGTCATGATACAAACAGTTACCCTTAAACCCATACTGACCTTAGAAAAAAATACAATAATGCCCTAAAGGGGCTTTTTAGTGTCATGTTAAAATCCTCCTATCTCCCAGTTAAGAATCCCAGCTGGTAGGAGGCAAGCCAGTTGGTTATTTACAAACCATAATGAATTTGCCCCTGGGATCACCAAAGACAAATTCATTCAGTAGTCCGAGTCAGGGATTCGAACCTGGGTCTTCCACATTCAAATCCCCAACTCTGATTGATCACTTAGCCACGCTGCCTCCTAAACATCAGACAAAGAAATGAATTGTTATCCAAGCTATAAAGTATAAGCAACTGTTTTAACTAAAATGAATGATTTTTGTATTCTTGGTTTTCACACAATCCCAAGAGACACAAAAGACAATAGACGTAGCGGCCATGTTGGTGTCTCAAACAAAAGAAATAATCAGAATTCTTTTGTTAAGAGTACACCAACATGGCCGCCATGACATCAGGTGAAAACCGGCAACAGAGTTTTATTGATTGGTTCAAAAGTTATTCACATTGAATAACACTGACTACAGTGCTCAAAACTACCAGTCATCTAGTTGTCAGAGGTGACCAAAAGGTTTACCGGGCAACCAAATTTTTGGTAAAACGAAGAGGCTGTTGTCCAAGGAAATAAACAACAGACAACCCAGACGAGGGTTGTCCAATACACACCATCTGACACGGGTCGACATAGCAAAAGTCGGACCGTGTCAGGTCGTGAAACACTTAGAAAAAATACACCATCAACGCTTCTGTGAAAAGATATCTTCAGTGGGCAAATCTGTTCTGCTCCACAGATACGTTGCATTAGTATGGATTGTTTTGATTGCCCTTAGGAGTAATAAAAAAATATTTTTTCAATAGGTTTTTGTATTGTGTCCAAGATTACCCTTTCACAAAGGTAGAAAATATCCCCGACCATAGTTTTTACATATTTTATGGAGTAGAGATGTTTTCGGCGCGTCAGAAGCTGTAATAAGATAATTTCTTTTTGAAGTTTTCGTACCGTGTTTAAGACTACCATTTAAAGTCCCTATATCGCTTTTTGTGGCTAGTGCCTCGTAAGAGGCCAAGGCACTATGCTATCGGGTTGAAAGAGTGAGTGAAATTTGCGTTCTGCGCATGTGTAGAAATTTGAATGCAATCGAGAAAGAACAATAACTTGCGTTCACAAGCTCGTTGTACTAGATAAAAAAAGTTTTACTGGTTGTTCTGTCAACAGGTTTTGGTAATCTTTGATCTATACCAAACCACTGCAATATTTTCTGATTTCATAAACTGTGAGAAATCAATTGATCCGTCGTGTGAAAAAAATAGCAAAGACCAAAATTTTAAAACTTAAAGAAACAGGGCTTCAGGGCGCGAGCTGAAAGCGAATCATTTGGCTTCGGATTGCCAATATATGGAGAAAGTTTATGTTAATTCATCAGAAGAACTTGTCGAAATTTCCAGAATTAACGGCAAACTGAAGGAAGAAACTTAGAAACTACGACTGTGAATGAGCTGCAGTTTTTAAAATTTGGAGATACACTTTTGGTCGTTTTGATTAGAGTTCAGATTCAAGATTTGGCTTAATCTTAATTTTTTTATATCTAATTATGAAAATGTGAAAAGCTGAGTGGATGTAATCTTGCAGAGATTGAATTAAAGAAGCAGACAAGAAACCTCTGCTCGACGAATATTTAGTGCGGTCCAGTCCGAAACAGAATTGATGGGAAACTTTAATTTCTGTACTTTTAGTTGTGGTTGTATTCAACTTACTATGGGCCTTCCGATTTTTACCAATAACTTTAAAGACTAACATACAAGTTGATGATTTATAAAAAACGATTGTATGTGAGCAATTACATTTTACAACTTTTACGGACAGTAAAAGTCGCCAGGCTCGGAATGCCTTTGGAAAACATGTTCTACTTCTAGTCAGGTTGTGTCGAAAACTATTTATTGATATCCAGTCTGTGATTTGCGGTGAAAATATTTATCCAGACGTGGTAATGATTTTATTCAACAACTGTGCTTCATTTTAGAGTTATTTCCGTAGATAAACTTTGAAAGAGAATAATAAAACATTGGTTGTATAAATTCATCGGGATTTGTTTTGCAATCGACATGGCGTTTCATCAGATTTTATGAAGATATACGCATAGACTAAATATCGCTGCTAAGATTTCTGGACTTTACAACAATAAAAACCTACGTTAAAAGGCTATTTTTTATTTAATTCCAGGTTTTAGAAAGGTGTTGCGACTGCGGCTTGCATATTTTAAAACTTGTTTTATAAATTGATTTACACAAAAAATATTTTAATGCAGTTTTGGATTGTTTTGAAATCAGATAATCAAAAAGTTATATATTCGCTATTTGAGTTTTGAATTTCTTGTAAATGTGTGAAACTTTGCTGCGCATACATGTTTTGATTTTGAGTCGAAAGTAATCAAACCGTCATTTCCTTCGCTGGTATTTGGCTATTTCCGAAGATCTGCATTTTTTTTTCGGGAACCAATGTAAATCGCTCCTCACAGGGAACTTTCAAGAGTCTCTCGTCTCGTTAAGCCGGCATGCGCACTAAGGGACGAAGACTCCAGGTGCGAGATTGTACACTAAAAATGAGTATCTAAAAATGCATTAACAAATAAAATAAAACTTCGGAAGCACAATATTTTAGTTGCAAATGTGTTTTCAGTTCTTCGTCATCAAAGTTATCATTATTTGTCAATATTGCTATATTTCACCATTTTTGCTAAATATAGGAGAGAGTACATGCAGTCCCAGAATGCGCATTACTTTTTATGCTTGCACTAGTCACATGCTGTCTTAGACTGCGTATTTTTCATAACTTGTCACCGCTCATTGCTTATTGGGTAATGAGTTCGCGGTCAACCAAGTCGAACAAAAAACTTAACTGAAGTAAACTCTTTTTTTTTTTATAAGAACGTCGAATTTTTCGTTTGAGGCTGAACGTTCTTAAATATTTTCGGGATATCAGCCTCAAATGTTCTTAAACATGTTCTTAAAATATCTTTACT
>JAOBBB020393898.1:0-27416 GCA_025331005.2 Zoanthus gigantus
CGCCACTGGGGAGAGTGGGGATATCATTTTTTCTCATCTTGCTACCATTCGGTATACAACTGTATTTCATATAATAATATCCGATATTATCCATCCTTGTCATTGAACATTGTGGATGGACCATTTCAACACACTGTAAATATCAATGTTAAACATTCAAAATAAAACCGTTAATCCTTTTGCCATCACCCCCATTGTCGCTGTATCCATTTGTACACAATGGTATTGTCAATATTGGGCAGTAACTTGAATTTTAAATTCGTTTGCCATCATTCGTTATTGTCGCTGTATCAATGTGACAGCGCTCCAAGCTGCGACCGTTTTGGTCGCCATGACGAGTACGAAAAATAATTGGCGACCAAAACTGTTTGAACGGTCGCCAATTTGGCGACCTTCTTCCTTTCCAGTAGATTTTTTTTAGTTCACATCCAGAGACCACAAAATTGCTCAGTGTTTTCTTCTTCACAGTTTCCGGCCTTTAAAAGATTTTAAACTTATCAATTTCCCCAAGCTATTTTCTCGCGTTCCACACTCTTGAGCTCAAATATTTTTATAAAATGTTTTTGTACTTCAAAATAGTTCATTCATTCATGTTCAATACAGAATTCTTTGTCTTCTAAAATACTTGCGCGCCGCAAGGCAAGCACAAATAAGTTTTGTCAAATGTTTAAAATCGTCGCTTTTATCTTTCGTAAGTTTTTCAATCATTTTGAAGTAAAGAAAATGCAAAAGCAAATTAAAAAATAAAGTTATTTATCATTCAATACAAATGCGCTTGCGCATACCAAAATGACCTGCGCCTGTGCAGTCCAACTTGGCCTGCACCTGCGCATACCAAATTGACTTGCGCAAGCACATACCAAAGTTTTCTGCCATTGCGCAAACCAAAAAATTCTGCCAATGCTCTACTTGCGCATACCCCATATTCCTTTGCGGCTTGGGGGTGAGGTGTTGATCACTCGCAGCCATATTGCCTTGTAGTCGATCTGTATTTACATTGCACACGAGCAAATACGACTTCTGTAGCGCACATAGATGCTCAAACAACCGCAAAAAGAATCCATAGCTGCACTTCTACAGAATACCGAAAGATGCAGCGCGCAGAAGATCGTAGCTTAGCAAAATACGAGACAACTTCACGTAAATTGTAAACACTCGTTTGCGTTCGTCTTACTTTGTTGATAGAGTAAAATCTGATAATCCACAACATTTAGGATCTTCAATCATAACCACAGTGTTAGTAAGACATCAAGGAGCAGCAGAACTTAAGAACGTGCAGATAAAGAGCGTGTAGTGTTGAGAATGCAAACATTTTCAACAACTGAACAAGCCTAAGCGAAGAAAACTTAAAAATTTTTGCTTTGTACTTTATTGCACGGCAGACAAGTTCCCCAAAGCTTGTGGTCTCGACAGTTTAGTTTGTTTTGGCCTTCCTTTAACTTTGCATTCCTAGAATAACAATTAAAAAATACAAATCAGCTAAAAGTAAAAAGAGGGTATATTGAATTTTTAATGAATCAGTTTTTTTTTTTTTGCAATAAAGTACAAAGCAAAAAGTCTGTGCTTCCTCGATGTTTTAAGTTTTCTTCGCTTAGGCTTGTTCAGTTGTTGAAAATGTTGTAGCAGTAAATTCGATTGCCTGATCTATGAGATCTTGTTCCAGTCCGTGACAAGAGTCCCAAGTTGAACACTCGATCAGATTCAGTGCGGGCTAAAGTGTTTAATTGTTTTATTTTCAAACCTTACTTTTTATGTAATAAGACCTCGAATTTCAACTTGAATAAAATCCTTGGAAAATGAAGTCAGGATGACTTCGAAACGTTGAATATTTGCGTTGATTTTTGTTCTTAATGCTTAACTTTTACAAAATTTCTATTATTCACAACCTGAATATGTTGTATGTAATTAGCATGGCCTTAAGCATAGATGTGTGCGTGCCAGTTTTAGGTACTAAGGCGGCCACTGAAAATGGCAAAACTAAAAGCACATGGTAGCAGGTTTTACCTCTATGACTTTCACTGTAGTGCCCGTTTTAGTGGTTGCAAGTACATAGTAAATAGTTGTAAACTTGTGTATTCTGAACTTGTGACAAACTGTCTATGATTGGAGACCTTGCGATCGGAGTACGAATACGAGATTTCAAAGAGCACGCGCTTTTTCCAGGAAACTCGTCAAGAGGACGAATTTTGCTTCAAATCTTGTTTGCATGAATCATGAATAAATGCTAGAAGCGCTTGAATCTTGTTCTCGTTCTCGGATCTAAAGGCCTCTATTGTGGCTACAGCTTCATTGCTCTCACATGAACACACTAATGGTTTGATTTACTCCAAAAAGTTGAAAACAACGAGTTCTTTCCGTTGGGAATAAAGCCCCGTCTACACGAGCAATTTTTATGTGACACGTTCTATTTGACAATTTATGTTTGCTGGGGTAAGCCCTGTCTACACGAGCAATTTTTTTTTATGTGACAAGTTTTATTTATTTGCCAGTGTACGCCCCGTCTTCACGAGCACTTTTTATTTGAAAACAAAAAATTGGAGACTGGGACCTATGCCTATGGATGACATTTAAAAATAATTGCCAATTTTATGTGTTGTCTCGTCTACACGGACAATTTTCTGTATGTGACAATTTCTATTTGCCGCATAAAAACTAACACGCTAGTTTTTCAGCAAATATAATTGTCATACAAAAATTGGTCAATTTTATTCATCTACGCGAGCAAATAAAAATTGTCATAAAAACTGCTCGTGTAGACGGGGCTTAAAAGAAACTGATGGATTTGAAGGAATTAAATTACATAAGTATTAAGCAAACTTTGCATTGATGCCAGACACTGGCCTAAGATGATCAGCAAATAGGGTATGAAGAAGAAACTTACTGCCAGTTTTCACCTGACGTCATGGCTGCCATGTTGATGTACTCCTACAAAAGAATTTTGATCATTTTTGTGACGAAAGGCCTTATGGGGCCTCTCGTCACCATGTCATCGGTATGAATGAGTAACTAGTGAGTTGAGTTGTAACTATTCCAATTGAAGCAGGCGTTCCTAGCGGTTATTCAAACACGTGATCGTCGTCAAGGAGATCTCGCTGGCTAAGAGAACGAAGGCTCGGGTTACGAATTGGATCGGATTATTTCGAATTACCGTTGTTATGCATTCTGCCTTGAGTCACATGCAGTCTTTGACTGCCTACTTTTACTATTTCCCTTTACAACATGTTCAGTTTTACTTAACTGAGTCAATTGGTAAAATATACAGATGATAAACTTACTTTCTTCCTGTGTTAAGTCTGTGTCTTTTTCCAGAGTTTCCAGTTAACACCTGTGCAGTCATTGCAACATCGCCATCTTCAACTCGATCAAGATTTCTCCTTCTCATCACATCAACATTTCTATCGTCATCGTCTTCTTCTTCCAACATCAGATCTTCCGCTTTACTGATCCAATCCAGATAACCGTTTAAATGTCTCTGAACTTGCTGCGTTCTTCTAACTTTTAAAAATGCTCTCCGGTTTTCAACCCTTTCCCTTTCTTTAGCAAATTCACTGCAGATGTTAAGATGACAAATTTTATCATTTAAAGTTATAAATTTAAATTATTTCAATAATTATTGATAAGTGGAGTACGTTATCCTATAGAGAGAACAAGTGGTATTACTCTTGCCGGTTCTAGCAAGTTTTTAAATTAAATCCATGAAAAACGAGAATACAAATTTACAATTTTAAAATTTCGAACAGAAAAATCAAATCCCACATACGTAACCATGTAACTCCGGTATCGTTTATATAACCCTAAGCATCATCACTCTTTGAAGAAGCCGTACAAATGTGTGACACAAAATTTAAAAAATGAAAAGAACAAACGAACCCCATTCCTATACTCGTTGCCTACCTGCACGAGTAAATAGGACAAATTTGAGGGTGGAACAGCAGGAACCAGACGATCGAGTAAGAAGTATAACAAACAAAAGATACTTAAAAAAGAAAAGATAAAAACAGAGAATTGATTATGCTAGCGTTGCTTTCAGTTGCAGAATTTGGCTTACACCGGCAACAGATAAATTAACTTGTAAGATTTATCTTTGAAATAACATTGGCGTTTTGTTCATCTTATTAAGATTCATAACAGATTTTATAAGAAATTAAATTACTTTTAAGGATTTGTTGCGTGTTTTCCGTTATATAATCAGTAAGTAAGTAAGTAAGAACTTTATCATTATTAAAACGTTCTTGGTACATAAAAAAGGAACAATAAGTTCGTTGACGGTATGAATAGAAATTACTTTGAAATGTGTCTTAGACCTATAAATTGTTAATGTTAGGTTAGGGATGATCAAATTCTCTAAAACCGTAAGAGCTAACATTTACCCGTCTTCTTTTCCTTTTAGTGATTCGAAATAGGGAGAAATATCATCATCAAACCAATAATATGATATAATAATATAATCAATTGCTAACGCCTAGAGTCGTGCGTGTACTTCATCAAATCACTCCGCAAAGTTAAAACATTAATGTATCAAGGAATGACTAAAAATTTTAATCGGCGTATAAATATGTTTGCATTAATAAGTTGTAATACTTACCCACTCAAAACACCAAGAACTAAATTGAGCATGAAAAATGTTCCTATGACAACCAGTGAATAATAATACAACCAAAAATAGTAACCATGAGCGTCCACAACTTTAAAAGTCTGCAAAACAAACATGGAGAAACAAAATAAGAAGTGTTTAACAGAACTAACGATATTAGACGCTGTTTTGATATAAAGAGGGGTATTACTCAATGACGACAAGGTACAATAGAATAATATAATTAATTTAATGTAATTAATGACATAATTATGTTCGAATGACGAGTCATACAATGTTTTTGCCACGAGAACATAAAAATCAAATATTTGAGAAAACATTTAATTTCCTTTTATTATATGGAGATCACTTTTCTTTCGAACTGCCATGGAAATTTTTGGAGTTTTCTTGCAAGATCTGGCCTAATTGAGTAATTTTTTTAAGAGTTATTCGAAATAAAGACTGTACGGCTGCAAGGACTTCTGGGTAGGCACGATGAAATCTGGGTTGGCGCAGTGTATTAGAAAAGCAGGGCGTAGAAAAGGGATGAAGTCTGTCTGTACCTCAACCTCGTTTTCATGTTGAGACCATTAGAAAAGTTTACAGTGTGTCAATATACATTTTGTCATCACAAAAAAAACGATTGCAAACTACCAATAAAAACGGAAACACAACTGTGACAGAGCTCACAGCACTTCCCATACATCTTTGATTACTGCTACTAGTTTTATGTATAATAATGATGAACACTGATCGCCCTTCAATACCACTGTAAGTATTTCTGTCTAACTACAGACAGAAGTCCAATGATTTTCCCTTTTGTTTTTAGAGAAAGCCAAGACCTAGGTTCTGTATACATGTCCTTTAACATCAATAATCATGTCATTTGTATTGAACAGAAACCTATTATATATTATTACATTAATATTAATAACAATCCATCCCCACTGATTGGATGCTTATGCACTGTTATTAGAACATCGTTGGATAGTTTGTTTTGCGACGGTGAGTAGGCAAAATTCTAACTACCCCTACAAGGTTCTAACGACGAGTTAGCACTTGAAACATCAAAGCTAATTATTCTATTCACGGAGATGATTATATGTTTCAAACAAGAGTTGATTAGATCAGTTCTCTAAAGCTAATAATCTAAATTGAATGATTATCTCAATTAAAAATAATGTGCAAAATTTGTAATACTATATAATGCCGGCTGTTAAACCATTATGTTTATAGTTATACATACCCAATACATTATGTCGGTCCAGCCTTCATTGGTTATAACTTGAAAAACAGTTAACATTCCGGCAAAGATGTTGTCGAAATTTGTTATTCCATCATTAGGGCCAGGAACATATCGCGAACAGACTTGTCCGTCCGGACAACCCGCTCCACCTTGATTTCCACACATCGTGGATTCACCAGAATCATCAACTACTAAGGCGCCTAAGTGTTATGAGAGAAAACATATTGAAATCGATCTATTACATAATTTTTGAAAAACAAGTTTTAAGAGTCACACGCCATCCAGATCACTGTTTACTTGGAACTGATATTGCATTTCATGTCATTTCAAACATCAAAGAGAGAGAGAGATTAATGAATTGTTTTCAGCTGTGACATCGACTAAAATTTAAAGTTTTTTTTGGCTTATCTGCAATATAATAGCTTTAAAGGACTCCTCCACTGTCCAACAATATTGGACTAAAGTAATACTTTTCCTTCCCTTGGGTCTGTATCAACAGATCACATTTCATTTCATTTGAAATGATTGTTCTTTCTATATCCCTTAAAACTATTTTTAAGAATCAAATTTCCGCGCATCGCCATTTTGATTTGTGACGTGAATGATCTGAAACCTTTTCTTACACCATCAACAACTATAGTGATTACTCTAAGAATAGGAAGTGGGAGTAGCTTTCTGTGAAAAGGGAAAGAAAGACTGCCGTTGAATCGAAAAAAATACTTTTTGACTCAGTAGGAGATAAAGATACATAGATAAATTTTGTATTTCTTACGCTATCCAAAGAAACCTGTTCCCCCTGGCCCACCCAGGAGGGGATAAATGCACTTCCACCGCTATACCTGGTCTCAACCCAGGCAGTCTATTAGTCTATTAGCATTTAAAAAACATAAAAGCATTTAAATTTTGTTAATGAGAAAATAGTTAAATTTTACTAAAGAAGATTAACTTATGTCATCAGAGAAAAATGAAAAATGTATTAAAAAAATGTATGAGTGTGTTAGCTGAGTGTTAAATTCTGATTTTGTTTTTACTTTTTTAAAACCATTAATGTCAAAACTGCTAATTTTTCACGTTAGTTGGAAGAGTTTCTAAACATTTAATTTGGCAGGGTTCCAGGGTATTGGTTAGGTGTCATGGGCTCAAAATCTATCATTAACGGCTTATGGTTCTTTGCAAAATGTACAAAAACGATACAAAAGAATATGTAATCGTCATAAGTGTTTTTCACATATCAGCGATCAATAGAGAACTTCAGATCCGACAACGAAACAGAAATTTGACCGCAGTTGGACTTTTAGTATTGTACATATAGTGTGTGGCAAATGTTGTATATCCAGGTGTGTAAAGTCGACTCGGCGTATAAGTTGACCCCTTTTTCAACTGAAAACATGCTTTTGGTAAATGTTCGATATTTTGTTGATGAATTGAATCAAAATAAATGATTTGGATAGTCATTTGTACACAATAGCAATGCAGTCAAAGTTTTAACAAGAACTGTTCTACTTTAAAGCCTTGCTGCCGTCAGATAACAAGAACTTTCAAAAATTCTTCGTGGGTGAATATTGACTTAAATTCATAGTTCGCTTCATATATTTTATCCGCACGTACATGCGAAAAACACTCACGGTGATTCTTATTACATATTCTTTTGTTTTTTTGTACATTTGGCAAAGTACCATTTCACAAGTACCATTTTGCAAAGTACCATTGTGGAAAGTACCGCTTCGTTTCGCAAAGTACCATTTCGCAAGTACCATTTCGCAAAGTACCATTTCGCAAGTACCATTTTGCAAAGTACCATTGTGGAAAGTACCACTTCGTTTCGCAAAGTACCATAAGCCATTATTAACTAATTATAGCAGATCAACAAACATAAACAAGTATTTGTAAAAGTTGCCAAAAAACAAATCTTACCTGGTACTGTACTGTTGCCTAAGTGGCATGCAAAGTGGAATTTTCCACAAAGAAATTCTAAGCCTATGATTGCATATATTACAATAACAAATCCTACAAGTAAACAGATTTGTAGCAGTGGCACCATGGCGCACATAATTGATTTCATGACTACTTGAAGACCTAAAGAAAGACAAAAAGAAAAAAATTAAAACATAATGGTTACCTAAAAGTCGTTTCAAAATGGCGTTTACAGTTTCATTTATTTTTCAAAGTTAAAAGAACACCCAATTTGCTTGAGTTTAGTATTTTAGTTAATGATTTGTAATTTCTATCTTCAAGAATAAAGAGAATAGTTTTGACTAGCGCATTACAGACTTTAAAATTGCAAAAATCGACTCCCCTATATATTTGGCAGTTGGAATGAAATTTATTTTCCAATTGGCATAAATTCTTGTTTAGATGCTAAGACATTGCGATTACACAGAAACTGATCAGTAAAAATATAGGAGGTTGCGCTTTAGAAAATACTGAAAGAGTAAAGTAGACTATTATTTGAAAATCTAGAACATTAAATGATAAGTAGAGGTGATACACTCGGCTATTCCTCAGCTTCGGATGTTGCGGGGCGAATTTCAACCTGAAGTTCTTACAAAAGTGTTTCTTATAAAACAGCTTCTTTGTATAATATTGTTTTTTTGCTAGCTAATTTAAGTCAAGAAATTCGGCCTTGCTTTTTGTGTTAACTCTTAGTTTCTTCTTAAATTTTGGAAAATTCTCAGCACTTACACCCTTTTTTTATAAGAATATACTTTATAATGGGTTAAAAATTAAGAATATTCTATATGCTCTAACAACAAACAAACAAACAAACAAACATACATTCGAGGTAAAGAAAATTTATTTCTGTCATTTGTAAAACAATTTTTCAATTTTTCTTAGAAAACTATTTTCCCATACAAAGTCTTAATAACCGTTATAATCAGTTCAAACATTACACAATTTAGTTTAGGCTGCCTGGGCTGCCTGTGCTGCTCTTTTTGTTTTGCCGTCAAAAGTACTGTCAAAGTATCCGCTGAGTTCAATGAATAGAAGGCTCAACATTTTTCCGATGGAAGATGGGATTGATCAATATCTCAATATCGCAGCGAAAAGGAATTTGGAATTGTGTGTTTTATAAAGTAGGAATGAAGCAAACTGGTATAGTATAACTAGTTTCCTAAGCATACCTTGAATGTGGATTCATATATTTGTTTTGCGAAAACTTCATTTGCATCATAATGCGGTAAGTTAAACAAAACTTATTGTGTATCGATCATAACCTAACTTATTATTGTCTGGAAGCAAAACAAACAAATCGACTTCCATCTTTTTTAGTGTTGGCATTGCGCCATCAGGTTTAATGCAAAACAAAAACGTACATTCCTTGATAAATTTTGTGAAATTGAGCAATTTAAAGCAAATCTTTTGGCATACTTATATTTTGGGCCCTTTTGTAATGATAATGTTTTGGGGCCCTTTTGTGTGGCCTTGTATTGTCGCTTTAATTTGTTGTGAAATTGAAATTGAATACAGTTGTTTCGGCACAAAAGAAATGCAAATTTATATATTACTAATATAATAGATAAAAACGTAAAGAGATTCATGTGCTAGCAGTTTGCAGTTTACGAAGGAGACTTTGCCATTTTTCTTTGCCGCTAAAGTTTTCGCTGAAGTTTTCGCTGAAGTTTTCGCTGAAGTTTTTCGACACCATAGCTAATTCAAAAATAGCAGTGACGTGAAAGTAAAAGAACAGCCTTAAGTACTCTGCTTATTAGAGTTTTCTCTTCTAAAGAGAAGAAAGAAAACACCAGTAAATCTTTTCTTTGAAGCATACTTTATCATGCATTCTACATTCATTGGAAAATTCCTTCATTTTGCACTCATTATTTTCAGTACACTGAGTATATTTGTCTATCAAAATAAAACATGAGGATGAATGATTCAACATGGCTTGAAACACGAAGTTTTAGCAAAGCCTCTGCACAGAGTTCAAAACTTTGAAAAAATTTTTAATTTATAAGAATGATTTATAATTTGTAGTTATTTTATTTGAATTGTTCATTTAGTAAAGGCCACTTGAAATATTGGTGATTTTTCTTTTAAATTTTTAAATATGGACAGCCTGGCATTTTTTAATTGTTTGTCATCATCAAGTCTGTGAATGTTTTTAATCTTTAATTATTGTAATTTCCACATAGTTCGAAGCTAATCTGGAAATGGGCCAGAAAGTTATCTTTCAAGGGTGTCTAAAATTTGAATACCTTTGCTTAAACTTTCAACTTCAGTCATTCAAAATAATTTGAATGATGATGGTAAATGTTGTTTATAGAAACAAAACAAAACATACAAAGTAAAGGTCTGTGTAAGAACTAGGCAACCTCCCATTGTTCTGCAACATTTCACTTTTCCCACACCAGAATGTTTAAATTTTCATACTGAGAATACATCAAACTGTGTACAACATACTTTTAAAGTAAAAAGCAATGAAACTCTATTTTAAAGCAATTTTTTTTGTGCTATAATATATTAGCCACACCCTTTTTCTCGAAGACATTACATTAGCTCTGTAAAGCTACTCTCAAATTTGAGTATAAATAAAGTTTACTGTATGTATGTATGTATGTATGTAGAACTCCAAAACAAAGGCAAAGAAAACCTTTTCACCTTCAGTGTTCCCCACATGGAATTTTTCTTAAGTTTAAAAAGAGCAATGTTTCAACAAGAAAGGCTTGAATGAATGAATTGGAAAGAAATATATTTAGCTTACTGATGAAGATATGGTCTATTTTTAAAGTTTAGCCAATCAAATCAATGGTTTAACAATATCACAATTAGTACCTTTCTGCATACCACTACCACTGACCTGCCTAGTTCTTACTCAGATTGTTACTTAAATAAAATACCAAATGACCTGAAAGGTTACATTTTAAAAGATAAGTCCTTTCTGATTTCAGTCGAGCCTTTGCTTATCTCCAGTTTCTATAGTTTGTTAAGCAGATGAGAGTCTTTGACTCCCCCTGGATGGGACACTAATCCATCACAAGTTAGCTCCCAGCAGGTGCTGGTACTCATATATCTACCCCAAAAGTATGGAAAGCGGAGGTAGCTTAAGAAAAAGGTAAATAAATACAAAAATTCAAATCTCTGCAAAGCTGGGTATCGAAATGGAGACCTTGTGGCTAGAAGGCACTAATCTTATCAAATGTGCTAACCATACACACCTGACAGGCTATAGCTAGTACTTAGGTAGAAAATGGGTGGTTATATGCCACTAAGGCTTTCAAGTTTTTACCCTGTTTTAAAGAAGGTTTTAAGCCAAAAGATAACTTGTTCTACAGCACATCAAAACAGTTTACTTCAGTCTGTAATAACAGATTATCTATCACGATTTATCACTATGGTCTCATTGCATCATTTATCATCAATCATTGTCATATTCGGTTTTACGTCCGTTTTACATGCTGGCATGCCTAATATTTAAACCTCAAAGTAATGTTTTAGTTCAGTTCATTTTTTATAGCTAGTGAGGTCAAATTGTTTAGAAATTATACAATATGAGGGTAAATTTTTTACTATAGATACAGCACATATTCTATCCAGCAGATTTCAGAGATGTATACAGTAGTTCTTTATCACATTGTGCTTTTGAGGGTTTTGATTGTGGTGAACATCATTCAATGCAAACCTTAATGATATTCTTTACCTCAATTTACACTGATGTAGCAGCCACTATAAGCTTATTTCATAGTCTTTCAAGGAAGCAATCGGGTTAAGATGTGTTTCATGTTTTGTGGGCCTTCCCCTACTCTTTTGGCAACTCCGGCTACTTTAAATCTTTTTAACAACCCTGGATTGTACAAAAGCTTTAAAGAATATCACAATTTTATGACTATCACATAAAAAGACAACAACATCAAGGCTACCCCTTTTATACTAGAAATAATATTTATTATTATAATAATATAGTGCAGTAATGATTATTCTCATCTTGCTCTTCACTGAACTTCCTCTTTTTAACAAAATTAAAATCTAGCAAAGTCCTGGTTCATTTTCTTTATCACTGCTGGTCGCCATGGCATTCTTTTCTTTACATGCATGAACTTGCGTCTGATGACATATTATGCAGTGTCTATCCAAACATCACAATATTGACTCGCAAGACTTTGATCCATTTTCAACTAAGATATTTATTGCTGCTTTTCAAGTTTGTTTTCATGTCTATAAAACTGTACAGTTTTAATTCCCTCAGTGTCTTGCAGCTTCATAGCTGAAAATTGAGCTACAAGCATATAGACTAGCCAGTACATTTTTTTAAGAGTGGCCAGTGAAAAGTGCCAGTTCTGGCTTATATTGACAACCCTGCAATCGTAAATTATTATGTCGTTGCCTTCCTCACCTGTTATCTGATTTTGATATCATCTATTTTTCTAGAACTAATTACTTGTTCAAGTTAATATTAGTAATAATTAATGAAGGACAGATACACCGGATTAGTACAATACTTCTCAACTTGGAAACTAGCACATATATAAAACATTGTAATTGTAAATGATTTGACAGTATTTATTCATTGATCTTCTTTCTCGCTTTGGCCTTAACATATATTCCTGGGTGAAAATGGGTGTTTGATCTGCCATTTGCCTTGTTCAGTTTCTTCCATCATGTTTGCACTTCTCAGCAATTGTTTGCTTTTTGAATGGAACTCGTCTTTTATTGGGCATCATATGCTCCCTTTTCTCAGCTTGTAAACTCTACTCCAAGGTCACATGTACTTACCATTATTTATCCCATGCCTTAAAAAATATAGCCAATCAGAGGCCTGAAAAGCTGTTGCATATTCTGCGGTATCCAACGAGTGGTATCCAATTGGTTGTATTCCACTCGGCTTTCCTGCAATTGCTTGTGAGTGACTATTGCAGTGGTACCAAAACTATGTGCATGTATTTCCGAAATGGTGCCAAAGTTGTCAATTTATATTCATCAGTGCAATGCCAGAGCTTAAAACGTCAACATAAACTGCGGTTTCAGTTCTTCATTCTCTGTATGGTATTTTTAAAGGCATGGGATAAATAAGTTATGCAATGCTTTCTCGTGGGATTCTGTGGAAATGCCACTTGTCACTTGTATTTTTGTTCATATAAACACTTGCCTAAAGGCTAGTTTGTATACGAAAAATATAAGTGACATGTGGCATATTTTATGGTACTCCACTTGAAACCATTGCATAACTACTATACAGTCATGTATATGACCACTCCTTCAAAATTTTGTCTTCATGTCAAACTCTATTGTTTTTTCTATTGTTATAGACCTTTGAACATTCCTTATTTTCGTCAGCCATTTAATGCCAAGTTTGTGACATACATTTACTCACCAAAGTGGGTATTTACTGTCTCTTAATACAGTATATAATAAACCAACTTATTTTTTGATGAAAATTTCTTAATTTCGATTGGTATACCAACAAAGGAAAAATACCAAACTTGAAAACTTTCTTAAAAATATGCTTACAGTTCTATAATGAATGTTTATCCCAAGATTATTTCTTATTTTTACTGTTTGTAACTTTAACTGACAGTACAATCATAAAATAGATAATTACCAAAAATTTTGAATCACATCTCATCTTGGAAACAATTATTAGTGCTTTCCTCTCTCTCTCTCTCTCTCTCTCTCTCTCTCTCTCTCTCTCTCTCTCTCTCTCTCTCTCTCTCTCTCTCTCTCTCTCTGTCTCTCTCTCTCTCTCCCTCTCTCTGTCAATCCAGTTTTGATCCGGTTCTATCCCCGTAAACGAGGGTGGCCGGATTTATGCTAATTTATGCTGTTAATTTATGCTTTCCTAGCATAAATTAACCTTCTATATCATGAATCTTAATTTAGATGGAAAATTGCATATTTATCATTTTGTCATACATACAACACTGTTTTTTTGTAATCTCGTTCTGAGCTGCAAACTGCCAGCAGTGCTCTTTTGTGGAACTTACTTGGTATACCAGATACCAATTTTAACGGTCTCAATACTCTTGCAGCTCGCAAAGCCTTTAGACTGCCAGCGTCTATACCGAAATTCAGCTCTGGCAAGCTCATTAAACTGTTGAGTTAGAAGGTATAAAAACAAAAATATTACTTACTTGGAATGCCAGAAACCAACTTCAGTGGTCTTAGAACCCTCGCAGCTCTGAGGGACTTTATACTTCCCGCATTTATTTGGATATTTAATTGTGGAAGGCTTAGTAAACTGTGAAGAAACAAGGATTTACACTAAAAGTCAATTAAGTACACAAAAACTGTTAACGTTCTGCTGTAGTTGGTCGAAATGTCGATTGCTGTGCAATAATTTAGGATGATTGCTTTGTTAGGGTTATGACAGATGATGATCGGAGACAGGTCTGGAATAGAAAAAATTGCTGCTGCAGTTTTGTAAAAGACATTTTATTCCAGCAAGAGATAAAGGAAGAACTGAGCTCTTTAAGTTGAGAATTGAAAAGTTGGTTATCTCCATTAGATTCAGTGTTGTTACAGGTTCCGTGATCAGAAGCTTTATCCTGACAGTTGTACAGCTGTAGTAATGGAAGAACACAACATAGAGCAAGACGTTTAAAAAGGTACCACTCAGAGGAACAATCAATATTATAATAAAAAGAAAGCTTGTAGTTTGCCGCTCGAAGTTCATGACACATCTGTGTGAAAATCTTTTTTCTTTCAGGATGATGCTATGGAATCCCATCCAGTTCCAACCAACCTTGAAGAATTGATGAGGATTTGGAGAACAAAGAAATGGAAAGAGTAGAAAGTCCCAGTTACTGAGGAGGTAAGAACATGGACAAGTTCAAACCAGGTAAATTTAAGAATCAGTTCTTCGGACATCAGGCTAATTGCTTGAAACAAAAATCAGCTCTTTAAGTGAAAGATACCAAATTTTAAAATTTGAGTTGTGTAAACGACAGTCATTTTAAAAGTTAAAACTAATAATACTTTTATTGATAACTGCACTTTGGTTCGGCAGAAAATGTTTTTATAAATTGATTATACACCGTAGTGAAAAGAATTTTTAAACTAACGTTTTTGGACTGTAGTCCCTTGTCAGAGTGAATGTCAAATTCACATTCATTCTCTCAAAATTGAGTACAACTTTTATGTACCACTTAAAAATATCATTTTACACTGCGTGTCTTACCAGACACAATGCACAAGTTTAGTTTGATTTTCTTAAAATAATTTTGTATTCATGATTATATTATTTAGTAGAGCCAAGATTGTCATAAACTGTTGTTGTTCATTCATCTCTTCTGAAATTTATTATTTTGAAATATGATTTTTTTTTTTGAAAAGTTATAATTTTTCCAAATTTTTATTGTAGCTATGTAGAGTTTTAATTGATATTTGATTTCAGGATAACATTTTAATTTTTGTTTTATAGCTTAACAAAGTTTTAGTAAGATTATTTTTAATATTTTGTAATTTTCCATTTTGTGGTACAAATTCAGTTCTGTATTATCAATATAAGGTTACCAATCTTGTAAATTATGCATTTACTTTTGTATTTTTTTAAAACAATATAGTTTGCCTTAAAACATGGAGGTCAAAGGGCCCACATTTGAGAGTTACTTGGTAAAACTGTCGCAGCTAGTAACATTAATCACGGTTTTTTTACATAAATTTCATTGCATTTTTATAAAGTTTCATTTTTGTGCTCAAATGAATAGGCTAAGATGCAAAATAAACTGAATTGAAAACTTTTCTCAATCTGAACTTATATTTTTTGTAGTGATTTGTTGCTAAGAATTTAGGCTGCAGAACTGCAAGCAAGGCTAAATAAGGCCAAGAATGAGAAAGTCCTTTTGTTAATGGCAGCATCTATGGACATGATGATTAATCTCCGTTGTTGCGTGTACTTGTCCTTTTATTATTTTTTTTATTATGGTTTTTATCTTTAAACTTTGTACTATCTCCAAAAAGGATGACACAATTCGATGCTTTGCCATCCTCTCAGTGCTTAAAGTTTATTTTAATCACAAGCTTCCAATTAATGAAGCAACTGTCATTGAATTATCAGTGATCATTTAAGATATTCTTTCATTTTCCTGAATGGTCATGAAAATATTTTTTTGCAAAGAACCAACTGTTATTTGATATGAAGTTTACCATTTAACTGATTTGAAGTATTTCTGAGCAAAATACACCAGAGAGTTTCAGTAGAAAGAAAGACATCTTGCCATCTTTGAAACAACTCCTCAATAACATAACTTACAGGGAAAATGTAGACAAGTAAAAGATTGAAAACGTAGTTGAAAAATATTAAAGTATTACTGACAACAACTGATAGTGTTAAAGTTTAGACTTTTTAAGTCAGACAGAAATAGATAGGTTTATAGTTGGTAGCATTAAATGGATATTTTTGTCATTTAGATCAGAGATTTGGCAAAGAACAGGAAAAGTATTAGCATTTCTTTATGCCTTGCTGTTTATAGATTTTGTTAAGGATTAATATCAGTGTTTGTCAGTTTTGTCAGTTTTTAGTTAAGATATCCATATTCATGCAGTTCCAGAGATTTTCATTTCAGCAAATAGGAAATTTTCAAAGTGCATTGATTGAAATGATCTTGAAATAAAAAAAAATTGAATATATGAATTAGAAAGAATTTTAATTCTTTCTTATATGGAAAGTATGTAGTTGACTTCATTGCTCATGAAAATCTCTGGCACTAACAAATAATAACCATTGGTCAGAATTCCTAATGATTATATAATAACTTGTTATAATTATAACAATCTTATTTCATTATTTTGTTTTCTTTTGCTAAAAATTTAATTATCAGCCAAAAAAACCGAATTATATCAAGTTTAGATGACACTAGTTTTTCTGGCCTTCCTGAGATTCCAAAATTAATGACTAGTGTAGATATTTAGTTAGAAAAGATCATTTCAAACTTTTATGTAAACCTTTAATTCGCTACAGATGTTAAATGTTTAGTTAATATAAACCATACTTAACTTTATGCTGAATATATTATTTTCCAATCTTCCATTAATTTGTAAATTAATATGATAAAAATGTATTTGCTGTTGTTGTTAGTAACTAATGTATCAATTGAAGAAAAATATTAGATTAATTGTTAAAAAAAGAAGAAATTACTATAGTTAAATTTTAGTGAAAACAAAATATAATTAAACGTAATTTACAGAAAAGTCAATCAAAAATAGTTGTAAGTTTTATAAAATTATTAAGTCACTTTTATTAGTTAGAACTTATATTAATAGATTATTCAAGTATTAGAGGTTTGCTTTGTTTTGTTATAGAAATGATGAAAACGATTTTCATGTGCTTTAAATATATTAATATTCAGTGAAAACCTCTTTATAATTTTAGAACGTTTTGTAAACTTGTTTTGTTTGCAATTTGTTTTTCACTCACTGAGTTTAGGAAAGTTCATGGATATCAGTTGAAATCACTGATCAATCAGTTAATTTCTTTCTGCTTTTGCTCATCAAAAGTTATGATGGTCCACTCAACTGTGGCAAAACAGGCGTTTTCATTTCTTGAATGTGACTCATGCAGCTATTTTTAACTCTATTCTGTTGAGCCAGCGTCTTCTGTTCTTTGTTCACATGTTTACGGAATACAGTTGTTCATATCAAGAACGCTGTTTACTATTTGGCCATAACGATTACGTTTCTGACACCTTTTGGCAGTGAAAATGTTCATTATACGTAGCAATCTTGTAATTTTAATGATAGCAATCAATTCGTGAAAGTCATCGATTAACATTCAACATTACATGGCACTGTCTCGGTTTTTGAAGAGGGAATATATCAATTGTTTGTAGAACCAGATAAAATTATTATCAGTATTTTAGAAATCGGTTCAATTTGAAGATAGTCTTTGAAATTTTTGCTTAATGTCGCAGATCTGAATTGATCTCAAGGTAATGTCAGTTTGTAAATTCGCAAAACTAAACATAGTAGTTCCAAGAATAATGATTAAAATAAGAATTAATTGGAAGCAATTTAAAACTATCTTTGGCTTTGTGTTGCACAGTGATAGTGTGTTAACTTATAAAGAATTTTTAGCATTTGAGTTTTCATTAAATTACGACTGAATACTAAATGCTTTTGGTTCAGGAGACCCAGAAAGATAGTAATTCCTGTTTGATAATAAAGTATTATATCAAAAGAGCACTTTCTCTCTCTCTCTCTCTCTCTTATAAACGTATCATTTCATTGCTGGAAATCACAAATGTATAACTGATGCCTTTGTTGTTTTTTTAAACTCTGCTCTTCCATTTCTTTCAGGTGCTGCAGTATTTGCCAATTGTTTTAATATAATGTTATTGTTGCAAAAAGTGAGATACTGTATACTACAGGAATGAAACGGTCTTAAAGAATTACTGTGTTGCGTGCTAATAAATCTTCAATATTCACTCACTTGATCACAATTTTATTTTAGGATTTATGGACAATTTAATTTCAGATAGTCGCGTGAATAGACTGCAAGGATTCTGTTGCCATTAAGTCATTGTTAAATTCTTTTGAAAATCGGTGATGAGCGAAATTTTAACTACATGTGTCGAGTTGAACAAGGCAAGTTTTAAAATTGTAACTTTGAATATTTGCTTCTTAATGTTAACAACTAGCGAGATATTTGATAGCGTTTCCAGACTCGAGCATGACAATCCATTTTCGATGTGAAAGTTTATCTCCAGTCTGGCATTCATATTCGATTTGAACAGTTAAAATGCAATTGAACGTCTCGCATTTAATTATCGCTTTCTGTCCTCAAGAACAACTGTTTCTCATTAACTTTTGTAGCAAAATTCATTCATTCAGCAAACGGTTCTGCCAGTTTTGGATCTGGGGCAGTTAAATGTTAACTGCATTTAGTGTAAAAGAATGAAATCCATTTTAAGAGTCCAAATATTAACAGTTTACAACTACAAGAAGTTGAATGATTTCAGCGGAAGGAGTATGATTTTGTTGAAGCGAACAAAAGTATTACATTATGCAATTTAGCACTAAACAGTTCTGTTTTAATATTTTTTCGCAAACACGGCTGCTTACAAACATCTCAAATCAGACATTCTTGTTTTAATGAGAAAAATGTTCCCTATATAAGCTGCAAGAAACAATATTAATATAACGAAATCACTTTAGTTAACAAAAACTATTCTTTACAATAAACAATGGTAGTGTGCTGATAAAATAAATTTAGCTGTTAGAAGCATTAATGACCAGAGGAAATGCTTTCAAATGAATCATTTGCTTGCTAAGCAATCCTTAACTCAAAACTTAACTTTCTCAATACAAAGAACATACTATATTGCATTTTTCTCACCCCAATAAAATATTAATAAACGTTTGATGGTTTGAACCTACGAGTCATGAATAGTTGTGGTCTCGAACGTAATAAGATTTTGGAATAACAGAAAAAAATTACACTTTTTTTGAAGGAATAACTTCTGATATAAAGCTAGTGATTTTGTCAGCGGGGAAAAAAACATATCAACCATTTCATACAGATCTGCTTCCAAATTTAATTTGTGACTGAGTCAAAATTCGTCTCGCGCTCACTTGAGTAGCGATTGTTTGATGGGCCTGTCGACAGTTTTACTGCAGTTGTGTGAAAGTTCTTTCGTAAAAATAAACAAAATTTCATAATAGCAAGCAACTTCCCTGTGTATAGATAATTTTATTCTGAAATATATTTCTTGTCTGCAGGTGTTGCTATAGAGACATCCGTGTAAATTTCTGATGGTATAGGCCGATATTTTGTTGTAAACATGTCGGACTCTTTAAAATATTTGTCATAAGCGGCCTAGTTTCACGCACAAGATACTGTGTAATTTGGTTGAAAACTAAAGGTTAAACCTTAATGCCAACTCGAGTAGCTAGTGTTTTATTTCTGCTAGGGTTCAATACAGCGGCCATGTTTGTGTAAAAGCGTTTTCAATACCGCTGATGCGTGCCAAGATGCCAGCTTGCTTTTGCTTTACATATCAGGGGTTAATTGAAACTTTTCATCTAATGCCGTTCCTTAACTGAAATTTACTCCAAGTGCATTTATTATGAAATTATGATTAGTACAAATTTATTTTTATTAGGAAAATAGAACTAAATTGCTGGTTTCTTTGCATTCTTGTCCGCGTTTCCCGGTAAGTAGTGTTTATGTTATAAGTTTTTAATTATTTAGATCCGAAATTTTTCATGTTTGGAATCATTGGGGGAAAAACGATTTACTTTCAAATATTCCCGGCGAGATAAAACCGAAACATTCTTTTAGTTAAGTCAAGTTGTGTAACTAACTTTTGCTCATTTTGATTCTGACAAGATTGCCGTTAGAGTTATCGATAAAATTTATTCGGTTTTCAGTCAATATTATGATATGTAACGAAATTCTAAATTCACGACGAAAACAAATGACACTGCTTATGAAATCGAACTGACTTCTGTATGTTTGATATCAAACCCGGTTACCTTAGCACGGTTCATTTCATTTTTGGTATAAATAGAGAATCGGAAAAACTGTTTTGTCTTTTATCATCGTCTTATTACGAATTACCCAATCTGTTGAACAAAACAAGGCTGTTGGAAGGCAGGGAAATCACCAACAGCCATATTCCATATTTCAAACCTACATTTACATGTGGAATGTTTCAAAATCGAGTGTCGCTCTCGCAGGACGTACTAGATATAGAGATGAAGAGGTTATTGAGTAAAAATCGACCAAAATAAATGTTGCACTCGAATATCGAGTTGATACGGTCTAATAACGATCGAAAAAAGCCTGTATCACTGGACCAAATATTTTTAAACGTCATTTAAAGCCCACTAGGTCTTACAAGTGCTTGAGCGAGCAACCTGCTGAAGCAAAACGTAGAGTAGCGTTCTACAAAAGCGAAAAAATATTCTGAGATTGATTCTCATCAGTGAAAATCAATCAAGAATTTACAGTTGTGAATTACTTGTACTTAGAATTTCTTACCCCGTCACTACGACCACAAAGTCGAGTATGTTCCATCCGGACCTCAGATAGGATTCCTGGTGTAAGACAAATCCCAATGCTATGATCTTTAAAAGAGCTTCTAGGCAGAATATTGCTAAGAGATATATCTCTGCCTTTTCCTAAACGAGAGAGAAAAGTAACTTATTATAATATGAAGGTTACAAGCAGGTACCAGACTACAGTTGGAGAGAATAGCTGGTGTCGAGTTGTGGTGCTTTTCGAACACATTCTGTATGGAAGTGTTTTCAGTTCCAGGAGACGTAACTAGCAATGTGTGAAGGAAACGCTTCAGTTTAAAGTATTCTCTTACCAATTCGATATTTAGGTCGGATTTATCGTCGTTTGGTAGTGGAGTATTGGCAGCCAGTAGAACACAGTTGACAAAAATCGTCAACAAAATGAAATATTCAAAAGGCTTGGTCTCTGTTAAGGAAATACAACATGACTAAAACGAACTCTGGACAAAAAAATATTAAGTTGTAAACAGCTAAGAAAAACAGAACGGTCATCTAAGACTGTGACGATGTAAGTGAAAGCGTCAGAGATTGCATGATAGAAAAATACGTAGCAAAGCGCTACGAATTCTGACGAATACGCACAAGAATGGACAACGCCATGGAATGAAAACAGAGTACAAAGGATACTTTAGACTCCACGATTTTCTTGCATACACGACGAATGATATTTTGCTCTGATAGTAGAAATAAAGCTCGATTGGAGGAAATAATTCCAGCTAATGTAAATGGGGTCGAGTCAGTGCCCTGAATTGACTGCGATCGGCTTGTAGCGCGTTGGCTGGGATTCGCCGTTCGCGCTTTGTAATATTCCTCAGATGGAATGGACGAAGGTCTTCGTGCCATCTCGGCCATATTTTTCCCACTAGTTGTTTGAGTCAGGGCTTTGCGCAGAGAAATTTGTAAAGACTCCTAGATCGACTTGAGAGCTTCGTTGTAGCCATAGAATAATAATAATACACTTTTCTCTGCCGCCAAGGCTGGCCGGCCTTCCCTTGACACTAAATGCTAATTAAAACACACGAGTCTATAATCAAGCAGAACAAGGTGGCCTATCAAATAGGTCGAGAGTGCTGGTTAATCACGTGACTCGCGCCAATCTGCTTCATGGGTGGGTGAGTTGATGAAGTCACTGCTAATGTGCCTTTTGCAAATCACAGCAACGTGTGGAGATAAAAGTGAAAGTTTTCGTTGACAGATTGGTTTTATTCTGTGCCAGGCCAATTCGTTAGTTTTGCGATTCGTCGTCTTCGAGAATGTTCGAACTTAAAAGTATAAAAGCAGCTCGTCTGTCTTTACGGCTCAATCCATAGAAAGAGGCGGGATAATGTGATAATTTGAAAAGGAAATCAGCGCGTGGCTAGGGATTGTTCTTTCAAGTGCTTTCACGCTTCGCTTCTTTCGGGCCTGTTGGTGATAATGCGTGAAGTATTTTGAAGTATTGCCCGCTTTAAGCTGCAGATAAGACCGCGTGGTCGGTTTTTTTTCATGACTGAGTCGGCAGTGGTCTTTGTCTTAATTCAATTTACTCGGTTCGAACAGTTATAGGCTTGAAAGAAGTTTTTATGTATTCCTTTGTAACATTTATTGTTAAAAACATTTTATTTAACAGAGCTTCAAAGGGCTGTCGTTTTTATTGGTAAAACTTTTCAGAAATTTCATAATTTATAGTTTCGTTTTTGGATCTTTTATATAACAAAATAAGAAGCACTTAGGTGCAACACGTTTTCAATGTCATTCTATGCTAGGTTATTGTAAGTAGACCAGTTATCTTGCATTTGTTTTATGAATAACATCTTAATGAATATTCTATTTTGTTGTTACTGCTCTTGGTTATTTCAGGATTATCGCTTTATATATTCCTGTTGTTTTCATTGAATATAGATGTGTAAACGAAGGTATTTTTTATTAACGATAACAATCTTACTGTTTTTTGTTTTTTTTAAAAAAAAGTTGCGATTCAGCGGTCCACGAGAGCTAATTTACTGTGTTCTGTCGGGTAAAAAATTTCAGAGGAGAAATTTTCAATACCCACGTTGAAAGGAAAAAGTTGCTAAAATATGTTGGCTTTTGAAATATTCATATCGATGAGCGACGCGATAAACTCATAAAGTCGAACATTTTCTTGACGATACAAAAGTTGAAGATATACGATTAGTTTTCCAAAAAAAGGAAGTTATTGAATTTGATTATCATTTCAGTTCAAAATTTGTCTCGTTATGATTGCGGCAACAAGAAAGCACAAGAGTTAGTTGATTTTGAGAGGATATAAATGATTCATGTGTTTTTCCCAGCTGTTAAACGTTCTCGTTTTCAATCCATGGGACGTACACAGGCTCGTCTTCAGTGTGTGTAATATAAAGCGAAGTTTTGTTTTAGTCCGTATTATACAATGTGGTTCAAAATAGGCGCATTTCCAACCAACATCGCCTTTTATTTTTCGTCTTTTTCTTATGTTGCATTTTATTTCCGGATGTACTGTCGTTTTCCACCCGTTTCAAAATTAAAGACACAAGTTTTTCTGCTTTTCTCGATTGTAATGTGACATACAAAGCAGAACTCGATCTGTTATTGGTTTTCCAAACAATAGCTTATTTGTACGCGGTAAACATCTCTCACCACAGAATAGCGAAGGCGTTCAGACTCCTTGAACCTAATTGTAGAAAAGCAACACGGTCGACGTTTAGCACGTCACTGATAAAAAAGGTTTCTTTAATACGACAGTAAAAATTCGTCCAATTTGGCGAACCTTATGCAGTCAATTAAACAAAACAAAAGTTTTGAGTGGCTTTGAATAATTCCTTTTATGGTTGCGTAGACTCTTGCTGCCGTATAGGTGAAATTTCCTAAGATTAAGTGTTGTGAAATAGTGCTGTATTTTTAATCGCTTTCAAAAATATTTTGCTTGTTTTGTAAAACAAGGAAAATCAACATGTATGTTCTTATCTCTTTGAATGAAAGTTTACGAAACATCCATGAATTCTTTTCTTTTTTCCCTTTCTTTACAGTGTTAGACGAAAATTTATTATTTTTCACATTTTCTTTTTATTTATATGCAAATAGTTCGCACATTAAAAAAGTACAAAGGCAGTAATTTGCAAATACAGTCCAGCGTAATTGATGGCTTGTTTGCAGAGCTGATCATCACGTAGCCCACCCGCACCTGTTTCGAAGGAATACTAAGAATTCTCCATATCCGTTTCACTGAAATATATTTCGAACGTGCCTTACATTCTTTTTGGTCTTCCAGAAGTCGTTTGTGCTTATGGACGTCTTCATTTCGTTTACGGATAAAGAGAAACCGAAATTATTGAAACAATTACGGATTAATTTTACAATACTACTTCCTAGTTTGAAAGCTAGGTTTTTGTTTCTCTTCAGGGTTCATTTTTTTTTATATATATAGGCTTTTCTTTCTTTCAATTTTCAACAATTTCACTCAGAGTTTTACAGGCGATTTTTGATTCAGCCGAAAAATGGTCCAATTTTGGTCAGTTATTGTTGAGCGTAACCAAAGGCTTTAGAATTTTAAATATAATAAAAGTTAGAAACAAGTTCACCTCGGACTACAAATAAGTGGTAATGTGACACAATGAAAGGCGATATCGTGTTTATCATAGAAAAAAGACATTTTACATCCATGCAGCACCTGCGGTAGACAATATTTTGATGTGAAACATTATATATAATGTCTTTCCTCAAAAATTCATTTATTTACGTAATTTGTCTGTGTTGTGTGGATAAAATGTATTTATGATATAAATTGTTTTTTTTTGTATAATTAAGCGATCAAAGTCACAAGAAGGCCAGAAGTCAAAGCGAAAGTGAAACTGTCAGTTTTGATTGCCTTTGTGAATCTACAACATTCTCAACCTATCTTTTTTACTTAGAGAAAGTGAAGAGTTTTACGAGTTTTGTAAATATGTGCATTTTCGTTCTTTTTTCCCGCAGCCACATCTCAACTTTAACGTTTAGAATTCTAATTGCAGCTTTAAAAAATTAGACTGTGTCAAATTTTGGAGTTTAAGTTCAAAAAGAGGAAGCTGGGTTTTCGTTTATGTTGTTGTTTTAAATTTAGATTTTTCCGAAAGTGAGGTGAATTGTAATTTCATTGCTACTCTGCAATTTCGCTTTTAGTAATATTTTTCTGCCACCAACACAAAAAACTTAGGAAACGTGAAACAAATTGTATGAAACTACACAATGAAAGTTTTCGATAATTTCATTTTAACGATGCCTATACTGGATGCGGCAAAATTACAAAAAACAATTTAATGTTTTTAATTTTTTTGTTTTGGTCTGAAAATTTTGTGTCCTTTTTAAAAAGTAATTATTGTGTCCCTTCATTAGAGGAGACCTGGGCTCGTATGCAGTATTTTTTGCAAATGAACCTAGAATTTTTGTAATATTTTGGAGAGAATTTTATATTTTTTCAAACACAGAATAGAAGACTTTGGTGAACATCTTTTGTCCTGCAGAAAAATTTTGATATTTGCTACATTTGTTATACAGAAGGTTTGTGTTTCGGTCCGCAGCGTACAAATACCGTGCTTTGTCATAGAACTGAGATACATAAAATTATTTTCATGATCGTCGACAGTTTACGGAAAGGTATAAGTTCTTTGCAGTTTCCCAGTCTCGGTTCTGTGCATAACATATTAAATATTTTGGACATTTTTCGACCTTGCGTGCTTGATAAAAAATCTTAATAAAATAATCTTTTGGAATCGTATACAAATCTGCCTAAGATTTCGTGTGATTTAATGAAGTCGGTGTAAAATGTTTTGATTATCACTATAAGTAGAGGGAGAAGCCAATGTTTGAGCGCTTGCTCTACTTCATAGCTAATACCAAACTAGCCTTTCGCCACACGCTGTTTCAGAAGTTTACTAACAATAAATTAGAAAAAAGCAAACAAGTTATTAAAATTGCATCGAATGGATGAGCAGTGTGTCCAATATAAATTAAACTATTTATTCGTATCTATGCGACAAAATATGAACACGTATTGTATTTCGGTTTCCCCACAGTGTACGCCCTGGACACGATCCAATAGTTTACACAACTCATGATTTTAATGCATCGCTGAATATACAAGTTTTTTTTTGTCTTGTAACTAAGGACAGACCGCACCACCGATTGTTATATTGACTGCACACGTTTTAATACCTTTGCAATAATGCACAGCACATGCAATAATGCACATGCTATAATGCTTATGCAATGATCCATTTAATCTGCATACTATAATCGACAAGTTTTAAAGTCTCCCGAAAGAAGAATGTTAACAGAACAACGGACTGCACGGGATGCTTCAATATTCAAGCTGTTTCTATGGTAATGTGTCAACCCGAACATGATCGGTAAAAAAATATTTTAAAAAATTTTTTGAAGCCTGCAATATATAGGGTTTGCAACTTTCCGAGCACGATTAAACGTGCATCTGTTCCATCTTGGCTCGAAAAGTTGAAACAGGAGCATTCTACACCACTGTCAGTATTGCCATCTCGAGGTCCTGAGAATCAGTGCCATATTGATTCCTTCGTGTTACATAACTTTCGTTGCCACCAGTGTTAATCTTCTCTGCACAAATATTCCTACATACATTTGTATTATACTCGAGCGCATGCTTTTGAGCACTCTAAGGATTGGGTGGAGAGATTCCCAGCGAAGCGTCACTATTTGCATTATGCATTGCTCACTGCCCGCAGTTTGAGCACTCTGGTGACTCCACAATGCAATCCTACAATGTGTAACCGTACATCGTGTGCCCAAGTTCACGAGCTGCTATAATGCCATTATGGTGGTAACCGGGAGGGCACATTGTCTACTTATGTCATTGTATATATGAGTGTGGTCACTTAAAGTCTTCAACATATTTAATTATAATTGCTATGAGCGAGCTCACCGAGCGAGCAGCAACATTGTTCTTGACGGTACCTGTGTTCCATATGGCAGCGTAGGACTAAGTACGTGTATATAGCGTTTCTACACTCGATTTTTTCCTGGCGACATTTGCTTTCCTGAACATGTCGTTCATTGGGCAGGGGTAAATGTCTTAAGAATATAAAAAAGATATTATATTCTCTCTCTTAATCAGGCATCATCACCATATTGTTTTTTTGTTTTTTTTTCACATTCTGTAAGAGATACTTTCTAGATACTTGCTGAACCAAATCTCCCGTACTACTCACATGCAAAATTTCACTCTTGAGAAAAAAAAACCGCTAGGATATAAATATATACTGATATTTGTATATATACAGACAGATTCACTACGAGCCAAGGTCTTTGTTTGAGATCTTGCTTTGTAATAGCTTTTTTTATTGATTAGTTCTACCAAACTGTATTAGTTAACTAAGATCTTTGTGAATAAATCTTTCTTGAAAATGCAGTCATGCAGACTGCGAAACGTGGAATCTATGCATCAGTTATTCTACATTTTAAATTTGTTCTCTTTTACCGCTTTTAAGTGCTCGATATAGTGAAGTAGAGCGAAACATAAGGGTGTATATATTATAATATATATATTATATATAGAAAAATATATTTTTACATATATATATATATATTTATTATATACATATCGAGATTTACTCTCTGCATTTCCATATAGTAAATTTTCGTACGTTTATTGTCCTTAGCCAG